>JAHLJT010002406.1:151806036-152028536 GCA_031308135.1 Acheta domesticus
AACATAATAAAAACATCATTAAGTGACAAGGCAATGTATTATCTCTTAAAGAGATTTTTTTATTACTCTTGAGTTGTTTTATTTTAATACCTCCCAAGTAGGCAAACTGAATATAAATTATTGTTATTTCATTCTTGTTTTTATTATTACTTGTTTTTCACAAGATTAAATGATTGAGAAGTGTTAATACATTTTTAATAGGTTTGAATTATTATTTCAATTAACTTAAAAATCTAACACGATGATCAGCAAAATTACCTAATATGATTAATTTGCTTTGTATTTTTGTCGTTTTATTCGCCACGAAGATCACAGCCCCAGAACATGTGAATGAGAGAAATAAAACTGTAAATCCAGTCATTTTATGAGTCGATGAGCGAAATCAACAATCAACATGAATATATACGTCAAAGCATTGAAAAACATTTTTCGCGTCAGAAATAAATCAAAATAAGTAAAATTGCTGCACCACATGTCATGACGAGACAGAACATTATGAAAAATTATCATGTAATTATGTGAAAGAGATGTAACTGACATTTACACTAAAAACATAAAAACCGTACTTCAATTACATTTTAAAGGACAATCTAACTTTCCAATCTATTAAAATGGTGGACTTTTATGAGAGAGATAATTTGAAGATAAATAGTCTGGATGGTTGGATAGTTCCCGAGCCAGCACGAAACCTACATAGTAACTTTACATTCTAGATTTCACATTTCAATCAATATGTACGAGTACGTGTTAATACTAATGTACGAATTGTTTTATACATGATATTTGAATGAGTAGAAAATTTGTAACAAATCACTGATTTCTTCTGATGTTTTGCATTGCATTATTTAAATACATTTATTAATAATGAAGAACAATTATCTACTCATCAAAAAAGCTAAAAAAGAATAGTATTGTCATGTAGTTTACAAATTGTCGACACTTTTGTGATAGTTTTATGACAAATTTCTTTTAATGTTTTCTGAAACAAACACCAGAGTAGTAAAATATTCTATATTTTTTGCCAACCAATACATGGATTTCTGCAATATTTCTATTCGTATATTTCTATTTCTTGAACACAACTCGAGGTACTCGATTAAGTTTCAAAATGATGTATTCTAATAACTGATGATTTCATTCCATATACATGTGTACGAGACGGGTGTTATTTTATTATTGTGAAATGCTTAAGATAACTAGAAGGAAATAACGATAAGTAGCAATTACTCGCGTAACGCAAAGGAATAAAAATACACACATAAGTCTCGAGAAAAAGTGAGAGTTGATACCGACATTGATTATGTTGATCACTAGGTACACAGCATCCCAAAAAAGAGTTCCAATTAATCGCAATTGGTTCACTCTTGCGTAGTTTGTAAGCATAACGTTACAAACTGCAAAAGTCACCCGGACATCCATCGACACCAACGGGCTTTGTCATTATCATTTGAGTCTGACCGCGGCCTCTGTGAAATTTTCATCCGAATTACGCTTCATCGCGCGGCTGAAAAACGAGGGGCGAAAAAAATACAATCGCAGCCCGCGAGGCGTCGCTCTGTTCGACTGTTTTTCACTAATCTCGTGAGTGGAGCGGAAAATTCACGAGAAATTAAATGGAGGTGAAAAAGTATAAATTATAGTACGCAAACACACGTATATAAATCTAATTACTAAATAACTCCCGCACACGCAACGTCCAGTACATTCGGGGCGTAAAATGCAGTGCTACTTTTGGATTATTTCATCACTACCGACATATGTATGCCGGCGCGCCATATCTCTTTTTATAATAGAAAACTAGGGGATTTATTTCATGATATTGTTTAGCGTAAATATTGACGCGAGCATTAATCATCAGAAAGGCGGAAATAGACATTCGATGTTCTGCTAATCGAGGTCTAAATCGGTTGCACGGGAGTGGATACGGGATATCGGCTGGAAATAGCGGTTGAACGCTCGGCAGAGATATGGGATAAGTAACAGAGCACATGTACAAACAAGTCAGATAATATCGAAAGAGATTAAAATATTAGAGGGCATACTTTTGATTTTAGCAGGTAAGTTAGCATTAAAACATTGCACACAAATAAATATCAATTTTACTGAAATGTTGACATTAAATAGTACGCAACGATCCTTGCTTTAATTGAATGAGTGTGAGATAAAAGCTAAAATACTACTGATTTTTTGCAAAATCAGATATTCCAATTATATTTACAAAGTTGTTTGGAATAAAAAGCTATGCATCTAGAAAGAACAAATAAAAATCGAAATATTTTAATATTGCTCATTGGCATTAAATGTGTTTGTCAAAACAATAACATTACTAAATAACATTCATGAAATTCGAAAAAAAGTGTATTGTGAAATGTGTGCCTATTTGTTGGAAATCGAGTTCGTGAATCTATGGGAAAGGAATATGTTTGAAGCAGAAAATAGGAATATTTTATATTTCATAATATTTTTGAGAGCTAGTAAACGATAATATATAAGAAATGAAGAAGTGTTTATTCAAATTTTTCAGACTTAATATTATTTTTCAGTTTATTTAAGAAACGTGCGTGATTTATCCAAAGTTTCCGAAACAAATATAGTTCAAGAAAAGAATCAGAACAGCCAAGATACACATACACATAACTATTTATTCACTGTATCCGCCGTATAATGGTATTTGTAGTTTTAAATTATCTAACGTTCCTGTTATTCTGCTGGATCATTATGCTTTAAATTCCAAAATTCACATTTACTGTAAGAAAGGTAAAAAATGTAACCTATTGGTATAGATACGTAGATGACATCATAGTACTTTGGACCGGCACTTACAGACAACTGAAAAACTTCACAAACTTTCTTAATTCTACGCATTCTAACATACAATTTACAGTAGAAAAAGAATATGAGAACAGAACCTTTAACTTTTCAGACCTGTCCATCACTTTACTGAATGACAGGACGTTTTTGACACGTACAGGAAACCGGCACAGTCATTCATAACACTTCACAACATCCCCCCTCTCATAAACACGCAGCATTCCATAGTATGGTTCACAGATTTTTCTCGATTCCTCTCTCCCTCCAGAACATCATAAAAGAAATTCTTAGCCTTAAACAAATAGCTATCAATAATGGCTACAACATCTCTCTAATTGACAATCTTATGAAAAGGAAAACTATCTCTCATAACAGAAAAACCCTAACTTCCCTGACTCCCACACACACAACACACACGCACATCAGATATACCATCCCCTTCTTTGGAACACTGCGCTCAAAATTGCCAAAAAACTCAGTCAATTCGACATCACATCACACTCAGCACACCAAACTGTCTCCACACCACACTCTCCCACAACAAAGATCCGATCCCCAAGCCTCTATCATGTGTGGTGTACTCAATTTCCTGCAGTAATTGCAATGTTCAGTATATTAGCAAAACCGGAAGATCCTTTAAACAAAGAATCAAAGAACACATCAAGCTCTCACACACAAAACAACACATTCACACTTTCTCAACCATCTATTAGAACAAGGACACTCGATTAATGCAGACACTGACGTAAGCAATACACATTAATAATTTATTAAACAATCCCCAACACGCTATTTTGAATGAGCAGATTCCAACTCTCTCCCCCCTCCTGAAACTGGCCGCTTCCAAAGCACATCAACCCCTCCGCCTGCCTCTAGTCCGCCACCCGGCCGGGCCTTTCCCCTAATGGCTATTTCCTAGAACAAATCCTGCGTTCTCCCCCCCCCTCCCTCCATTGAAAGATTCCTTTTAAATAGCGTGTAATGCCTTCTCCCTTCGCTGTCTTGTCTGGACGGAGGACCACAGCCGCCTCAAATTGGTATGTCAGTTTGCGCACCTAAATTTATTAATTTATTTATTTACTTATTTATTCGTTTCCTATTTTCACATCTCGTCATTACATTTGTTATTCAAAATTATGTTTCCATTTTCACATTTTATATTACAATTACATATGCGGCTGAAAAGGCTTTATGCTGAAATAAAAACATACGATGTAAAACCAATGCCTCAAATGTATTTCTATTTCTGTACTGTAAGAAACGTTTCTCAAATTTCCCAAACATCGAAGTGCAGAATGGCGTAGGCTTATATTTTATGGAACTGAACAAATTTTACCTGTTGTCCATACAGTGCCCACATATGTGCTTCGTATCCCCGCCTCATTCGTCATTCGATTGTTTACGTAATATTAAAATGTCAGAACAAAAATGTTAATCTTCAGCTAATAAATGTATCAAGCTTATTTGCAAATACGCTAGTGGTTTGATACAAAATCCAGAAATTTTATTTTAGTAATGGCAATATTAATACCCTTCATGTACTTACGTGAATTCAGGCAATATTTCCCCATCTCTTAATAAACAATGAATGAATTAATTCTAATTATAATTTAAAACACGTTTGTAAACGTTTTAATATTTTTTTTCATTGTATATTGAAATGTCTGGGCCTCGAGCTTCGTTTAGTTATTTTAGAAAAGGTTACTCTACATTGCTTTGCACTACTGAACCATGTCCAGCCTATTTCATGTATAGAATAAAATTGGAGTGAACAGTTCGACAGTGAGCAGCTAACAAAAATGCCAATAGTTCCAAATTTGTTATCTGCTGAAATTTTTTACATCAAAAATTAACTCAATCAATGAAGTCTTTACATTAACTAACTTCCTGTTTTGGAGAAGTTTCACCAACATTAATAGGTTTTAAAACTAAAATAAATACCACCTGATAAAGATGCCAAAAGCCAGACTGGGTCTGTCCAAAGAAGTATTATTGTATTTTTAATTAGGTGGATTATGCGATTTGATTTGATTTTTATTCTTAATTTTATGGCTTTCTTTAATATTTTTTATCAATTAAAACCAGTGGTGCTACAACAGCACATACTTTCCCGCGTTATTGGAAACAGCTATGTAATACTGAAATATTGCACTTTACGCGCTACTAACATCTTAGCTATTATTTGAAAATTCAACCAAGAAGCGAACAACTCACTGTTTCCATTGCAGTGTTGTCAGAACTATGTGAATTCTACAACTGCGCAAAAATAGAATACAAAAGTTTTGTAAACCTGTACTGGTAAAAGAAGCTTGATACCCTGGACAATGTAGAAATGCTTTCCATAGGGTCATGATTAGAGAAGAGTATTCTAAAATTATGCAACAAATACTCTACTCACTACAAATGGTACAGCATTTGATGAGAAAACTAAATATTTTCATGCAAATATCAACACAAATTAGACAATTATAACTCCGTTTTATACAGCTCCATCAGGTCACAACAATCACACATAATTAACAGATAGTCGCAAATGGAACTCTATTGTTGCAGACCCTACATTGTCGCTAATCTGAGAGCTATTGATTCCTTTTACTTATTTCAAATATTTCAAAATAAACAATTTCTAAAATATTAATGTGTAAATGTACAACAAAAGGTCGAATGTAAGAAACGAACAAAGAAATAATACACAAAATTGCAAATTCTAATTTACGACTCATCCAGCTGTTCGAAGCGCAGTAAATTTCCAGCGGGCTATTATGTTTGTCACAAAATTATAGAAAAACTACTCGTATTTTGAAAAAATTAAGCGTGACCTTATTTGAAGATGTTGTTTTCATCAATACATTTAATTGAGAAAAAAGTGCATTTTTAAAATTGTAGTTGTAAGAAAACGACGAAAACGAAGCGCAGTCAATTCCGAGCGGGCTATTATGCTTGTCAGGAAATTATAGAAAAACTACTCATATTTTCAAAAAATTCAACATCACCTTATTTGAAGATTTGTTTTTGATGAGCATATTTCGTTAAGAAAAAAATTCGTATTTTCACAATTGTAGTTGTAGAAAGACGCCGATTTTTTTTAATTTTTAAAAATTTTTGCAAAATCAGGCATTTCAACGAACATGAAATCTTAACCCTTCTCTTAAGCTTCCTTTATGCTATCTCAGGCCCCAAATTAATCAAAAAACGTTGTGCGGCTTTTAAGAAAAAATGGTTATAAGAAAATAAAAAAATTGTCTGACACAATTTTTCGAAAAAACTACTTGTTTTTGAAAAATTGAACATGACCTTATTTGAAGACCTGTTTGTTATGAACACATTTCTTTAAGAAAAAAGTGTATCTTCATAATTGTAGTTATAGGAAGATGCCGAATAAAGTTTGAATTTTTTCAATTTTCGAAAAATCAGAGTTTTCAACCAACATGAGATCTACGCCATTCTCTTAAATAAACTTGAGACTATCCAACAACACAATTTTGTCAAAATTGTTGGCGCGATTTTTTTGAAAATTTTGAAAATGTCCCAAGGGTTTCATATACAGTACCCTTCAAATTAAAATACCGGTTTCAATTTCAAGGGGCCGCGAGGTTATTCAGATCGATTGGGGAGTATCAATTTTGGAGAAAATAGGCTGAACGGTTTAGTCGCTAGCGTTGTTCACAGACGGACGGACGGACAGACGTTTTGCTTTCAATTGTTCTTTCGGTATCAAGGACCCACAAAATAGGGATTCTAGCTGCACCACGTGTTAGCAGACTTTTTTTTCTTAATTTAGCAACTGGATTTACCCACTTTTTCGTTACCAGGGCCTTGTAAAAAGAATTTTTCTGCCTAAAATCCGCCCTTTTTTCGCGCAGCATTACATATCTTTCTGTATACTATATGTACGTACGTATAGTACACAGGAAAGTAAAATATCCTCTAGCACGTGATGTAGCCATGATTACTGATAATAAAGATTTTTGATAAGATAGGGTAGCCAGTACAGTCTTGGGCACTAGTATAGTGATGGGCACAGCAACTGTAAGGTGGGTAATAATAAAAGTTTCAAACAGCGAAAGGCCTTCTGCATGTAATCTCTGTGTCGTGTATGCCTAAGTTTGCAACCCCAGAATGTGACTTGAATGTGGCCCTACAGCGAGCGTAGGTACATTTCAATAGTTTGTGGTGTGCTCCACGTGTCGTCTGTGCATCGATACGTTGTGGATTCGTTAGCGGAGGTTATCCAGTTATAAAGGATTTAAGTCAATTCGTCTGTTTTTATTTTCAATCCGCTCTATGCATTGGGTAGCCAGATTTATATTTTATGTTTTCATTTGTGTTTACACCTTCTCAGAGCAGGTCATAACCAAAAAAAAGTAGTGGCCATAACTGTAAAAATTTCTGACGTGCAGGACAATGATGGGCATGGGTGCCCATCACTGCAATTTGAGGAACTAATTTTTATGCCTTGCTGTAATGTTAATAATGAATTTTGGGACCTTGTTTGCCTTCGTAGGCGAAAATATACATTTAAAACGATTTTGGAGTGATGGGCACAGTGCCCATCACTGAAATTTGAACATGCCCATTGCTGCCCATTACTCAATAAACGTTTTCGGGTTAAATGTTATCACTAGGAGAAGAATTTTGATGAGCTAAAACTTCATCAAAATGATCAATTAAATCATCTTTAAGTGTTTTAAAATGATCTAAAAACAAACGAAATAAAAATTTATTAAAACCATTTCAGATTATTCAATTACACTGATATTGAGGTATGAAGACGTTCTAAAGACAAAGTTCGCACAGTGAACAGTTAATTCTGCTGAATACGTTACTGATGTAATTGAGGTTTCTTCCCTTCGTTCAAGTGAACTCAGTTTGCAAACTTTTGGATTAGACTGTTCTTTACTACCTCTCGTGGATTGTAACAAAAGTCACTTTACATTCTACGTGAGTGAGGTCTGTTCTGTATTACAAATAATTTTAATAGCACTGAATCCGAACGCCACAAGAATTCTCCAACCAGCAGATTCGCTGTATTTCAACCAATCAAGAGTGCGTAGAAAAACAGAGAGAACATCCTTCTGAGGCTCTCACTAGAAGAGATTTCGCTCCGGTGTTGGAGAAGGTAGAGCGCACAATAAAGCCAGAAACTTTGCCAAATGGTTTTAGAGCTTGTAGATTTGTTCCCTAGAGACTTAAGAGTATTCACTAAATGTCCAGGGCGGATGCACTATAACGTCGCATCAAATGTGGATAACTAAAGCATTATAACCACAACACACACAACAAATTATCGACGTTTGAAAAATTATGTGATATTGGAGAAGAAAGAGTATCAAAGTTAAATAATATTACAGAAGTACTTGAAATTATTTGTTTTGTACAAGTTGTGTGAGCTTTCAGAGGAAGCAGAAATGGACTCAGAGATAGTTGGTCTGGACATGCATCTCAATATGGAAAACACATTCTGAACAGTCGGATCAAGTGTCAGGAGATGTGAAACAGTCATCGGCACCTTTTAATACAGTGCCAAACTGTGAAACGGTACAACCGAGAACACAATCTCCAACTGGCGTACTCAGAAACAGTGTTTTGAGACATTAGAATGTTCCAACATTTATAGACTGATATGGCCAGAAACATCAAAAAGGAAAAATAAATGCAATGCTCAGCGAATATCGTTTGTGATAACGTCCAGACAATGGAAAAACCCTCCAAAAGGAAAAGGCAGATACAAAATGAAAATGAAGAAAGGGCGAAGGAAGAGAAAAGTCCCTGACAACACAGAAAGAAGGAAGAAGAAAAATTGTAAGGTACTTTTGCCTGCAAAGCAAGAAAGCAATAACCACAATATCACCACAACTAAATTTGTAAGAGGAGTGTTATTTGGAAATAGCACTAAAGGAATAGTCAAGCAAAATGATAAGCAGAAAACACACCATCTAGAGGAAACTAATAATAAGGCCAACCTCAGGAAAACAAACGACAATTCTGCACAAAGGTTTAAACGCATTTATGAAAGTGTGAAAGAAATAAGGACATTTGTCAGCCGAGCACGTCTATAGGCATTTACAAGATGGAAAGAAGTAGAAGCATGTCTGTGTCAACCAAAAGTGCACGGAAGTATTTCCTTCAGAGCTGTTCCAGTGTGGAAACACATTGAATTTTAAGAACTACGATGTGTTCTGCCAATTGTGTCAAAAGGTATTTGGCAAATTATTCCTTTCCTCATGGATTCTGTAGAAGAAAGTGATTCAGACGAAAATATTTTTAATGTCAAATGTTTTAGACTTATTAAATGACCGAAGCTTAATAAACAAGAAGAAACAAGCCAATTGCGTTCAACAAAGCTGTTTGACTTCGTTGGTCTTTTTACAATACATTTTTCTGAGTGCCCATCACTATATTTTCTGCCTTACATTGAACATGATACATTGAAAAGAACATAATGGTTGCTCTTAAAGTTCTTCTGTAAATATATATATATATATATATATATATATATATATATATATATTTATATATATATATATATATTAGCTACAGAAATATGTACTAACAAGTGAAAAATATGTAGCACAATTGCCATTACAACAATTCTTTGTTATTAAAATACGTGTTTGTACTAAAAAATTGTTTCAAGTACCTAGCAATTAAAATTTCCTTATCCCGTAAGAGTGCCTTATACTAAACTCAAACTTGACTAAAAGGGCATTCCATTTATTGAGCACGAAGACACTTGGGCATATTTAAACTTGCACAGATCCTTTGGTGAATATTCAATATCTATTGTGAGAAATTTTCCTCGTTTAGCTTCACTAATCGCCCAAATTGTTTAGAATCCTGCGTTTTTCTCCTGAACCGTTTTCAGAGAAGCTACTGTTGACTGAGCAATTTCAAGGTTGGCGAAAAGCTCCAGTTTCCCAAAGATTTAATTGCAGTGCTTAGAAGTGGTCTTAATGTAGGCAATACCATTTTCAGCTTTTCAGTATCAATCGATTTGATATTCTTACAGATTCTGCAGTTTCAGAATCAAATTGACTTATAACATGTATTACAAAATAAAAATATTGGACATACTAGCTTACAGCATCAATCCAGGTGCCCCATGTCTGCAAAGGCACTCCAGCAAGTACCTCTTTCAATTTATCTCCATTGCTGTGAGACTTCAAAAAAACTTTTTTTGTACCGGAAATCAATGCGCCAACTTCTTCACACTTAGATCTAATCATTCTGCAACCCAACGCATGCACAAAATAGGTTAGAATAGTAATTTGCAATACAACACCTACAGGTCTTCTGCTGTCTTCCACAAGTACGACACAGCATCAGTCACCAGAAGAACGACGTTACGATGATTAATTCCATTGGTCCACAAACGTTCCATAGTGTCGTTAAATAGTTTAGAAATTGTTTGATGTTTGCATTTAGGTAACACAATACAAATTTTCAAAACAGACTTACAGTTTCCACTGTTCATTAAACATAATATTACAATGTTTCCAATATGATTTCCTTATACATCAGTTGTTTTAATTCACTCCCAGATGGGACCATCCTCAATTTCTATGCGAATGCAATTCATTGTTTCTGTACACACACAGGGGACACAGTTCTTATTGTAGATTCGTGAAGAATTGTTCCACATGTATATTCTTTCAGAATTTCAGGTAGCACTGGATTACTTCATTTACAACAAGTGGTGCTACAGAATGGCACAGACATTCCCGTATTAGTTTTCTATTTCCTTGGGTCTTCTCTAGCTATTCGGAATTGCCACATACTCTTTCTTGCAGCTGCCATCTATCACCACATAAACTACATTTTTTTTGTTATTTTCTTAATTTTTCGAATTATTGATAGAACGGAAATATTAATTTTAGAATATTAAAGAACACAAAACGTAGTCCTAAATGTCAATTTTCATTTAAAAATTATGTACCGTTTTAAAAAAAAATTGCGTTTTAGCTTTACTAAAAATGCGAAATTTCAAGCTTATTTTCACAGAAAATTTTTGAGTTTTCAAAATACTTTATTACTGAAGTTATTTGAAGTACTTACATTTACAAATATCATAATGTTTACAAATTGTTGGTCAGGTGTATATTAAAGATGTGGGAGATCTTTCAAACAAAATTTTTTTGTAATTTTTTAAAAAAGTCAAAATAAACTTTTTACGTTATATTAAAGAGTGTATTTAGCCCTATCCGTTACAAAAGTTTAAACAAAAAAATTGCAGTCATATATGAGAAAATGGCGTTTGAGCGTTTCTGAAAAAGCGGAATTTTGAGTTAGTTTTTACAGAAAACGGTTGTGTTTTCGAAAAACATTACTTGACATTATTTAAAGCACTTGAACTTGTAAATATAATAATGTAAATGCTGTATGCGCGCCGACTACTCAAACGGCGCGCCCCAGCAAAACGCAAGACTCGGTCAAGAGGGCGCAGCACAAACGCGCTGCGCACTGACCATAACGTAGAACTCGATTTCCCATTGGCCCACCGGGGTATAAAAGCCCGGTGGACAACGGGTCAGTCGAAGTCAGCTACGGATCTGCCAAAAGTCTGCCAGCGAGCTACGGACGGCCAGCGCACGCAACCGCCAGCATGAGCCAACCGCCCAAGTCTACTGACTCGTCTCGCCGAGGCAACAGCGATCCACAACGCCACTGCCTCGCCGCCCCGGGCGCCGGCCCCGCCGTCGCCACGACGCTCTGCCAGTGACGCGGCCACTCCCCGGCCTCACCACTGCCGAGCGGACAGCCCCGCTGCCATCGCCACGTTCGGCTAGCGACGTTTCCGCCTGGCATCGCCCGGGTGGTGCTACGGCCTCACGCTGTCGCGGGTTCTACCTGGCCCCCGCGCTCCAGCCTCTCGGCACCTGGGCGACGGCTCCGCCGCCGCCACGACTCTCAACCGGCGACGCTACCTGCTCGCCGCGGCCGTTGTCACGGCCCCCACACTGCCACTCACCACGGCCGTCGGCCGTAAAAACGGAGCCTAGGCTCACCCAGTTCGCCTCCCGGCGACCATTGTATTTTTATGTTGTGAAAAATAAATGTTGTGAGAAACGGAGTTTTTTCTTCTGATTGTAAAGACACAATAGTAAACAAATATGCATTAATGTAACGGCACTAATTTAATATTAACGACGTGAGAGACGAGTCAAATAAATTACATTTTTGCAATTTTTGAAAAAAAAATAGAATAGAGCGATATGGGGTTTATGTCATCTCGTAGGGTACATTTAGCACTATCCCAAAAAAAGTTTAAAGAAAACATTTGGAGCCGTATTTGAGAAAATCATGTTTTGTATTTTTTTTTAAATTGCACATATTACACGCAATATTGCGCGAAAAGTACTACAATTTTCAAAAAATGTACATGACCTTAATGATAGAACTCACTTTAGAGAAAAACATTTATTTAAAAGAAAAATCTCTATCTTCAATTTAATGGGAATTTATGAGAAAATGGCGTTTGAGCGTTTCTGAAAATGCCGAAATTTGGGCTAGTTTTCACAGAAAACGGTTGTGTTTTCGATAAACTTTACTTGAAATTATTTACAGCACATGTACTCATAAATATAGTAATGTAAACAATTTGCCGCTAATGTAAATATTAACGACGTGAAAGACAAATCAAAAAAATTACATTTTTGCAATTTTTGGAAAACAAAAAAAAACTCAAAATAAACTTTACGTCATATTAATTGTGTAATTAGTCCTATCCGTTACAAAAGTTTCAAGAAACAATTAGCAGCCGTATATGAGAAAATGGCGGTTGAGCGTTTCTGAAAATGACGAAACTTGAGCTACTTTTCAGAGAAAACGGTTGTGTTTTCGATAAACTTTACTTGACATTATTTAAAGCACATGTATTGATAAATATAATCATGTGAACAATTTGCTGCTACTGTAAATATTAACGACGTGAGAGACAAGTCAAAAAAATTACATTTTTGCAATTTTTGAAAAAACAAAAGAATACAGCAATAAGGCGTTTTTGTCATCTCATAAAATACATTAGGCACTATCCCTACCAAACGTTTAAAGAAAAAATTTGGAGCCGTTTTTGAGAAAATCTACTTTTTGTAATTTTTGAAAATTGCACATATTGCATGCAATATTGCGGGAAAACTACTACAATTTTCAAAAGAATGTACATGACCTTCAACAAAGAACTCACTTTGGAGAACACATTTTATTTGAAGGAAAATCTCTACTTTCAATTTTGTAGTTGAGAAAGACGCCGAAAAAATTCAAACTTTCACAATTTTTGAAAATTCAGAGTTATCCGTGAAAATCGAACCTACGCCATGTTTATAAGTGCATTTTACTCTATTCATACAAGAAATTAAAAAAAGAATTTGGAGCCGTACTTTCCCTAAGCCAAATTCCCAGTCGGCGTTTCCACAGCTCCTCAGGATTTAATCAATCGCCGTGAATTATTTTCTGTTCTTTTCTTATCCAACAGCTACAGTCCAGCATTGTGATTTTACTTCAGATTTTCAGCCCAAAGAGATAATTTACAAACAACGTGGAGACACGCGAGTGAGAAACTGGAAAAGAAAAATGACAACAGTTATTCCTAAGCTGCGTTGGTGCGTGTAGTTTTTGGCAAAGAGTATCAAGGTCAAGGGAGACATCTGAAAATGCGAAGTGGGCGTGATGTAGACGTTTCATTTTCACACACCAACTTCTTTTCTGAAAAATTCTTTTCTCTGAGTTATTTGCGCTGAAAATTTAACAAACCGGAAGCTTTGAATTTCATCGACGCCTAGCTTTTTTTTCTTTTCTTCAATACCGCCCTATTTATGGACAGACTTATTTTAACGCGATGCAATATCGTCCTTTTAGAGAGGCCGCCCAAAGTATATTTCTTTGACATTTTATTAATTTTTCGGTTTCCTAATAGTACAACAGAAACATTATTTTAAGAATATTAAAGAACGGTAAAATCTCGTCCTAAATGTCAATTTCCATTGAAACATTTGAAGCCGTATTTAAAAAAATGACGTTTAAGCGCTACTGTAAATGCGAAATTTGAAGCTCTTTTTTTTTCAGAAAATTTTTGAGCTTTCAAAAAACATCATTAGAACTCTTTTGAAGTACATCAACTCACAAATATAATATGGTTTATAAATAGCTGAAAATGTGCGTATGAACGGTGTGAGAGATCTTAAAAAACACATTATTGTAATATTTGAAAAAAAATCCCAAATTCAACTTTACGTCATATTAAGAGTGCAATTATGAAGGAGTGGTTTAAGCGCTAGTAGTGTTCGCAGACGGACGGACGGACGTTTTCCTTTCAATTGGTTTTTCGGTTACAAAACAGGGATTCTGGCTACACCACGTGTTAAGTGATTTTTTCCCTTAATTTATCAACTGGCTTTATGAACTTTTTTGTCTCCCCGTTTCTTGCGCGTTTGTCACCATGTCTTCGGGGCCTATAAGGACTGACAGTGGTGGGTACGGAGGAGCCGTCGAAAAATATCCACTAACTTGACATAGGTCTCATTCGATTGAACCAGGAAATGAATATTTCGAGCACATTTTCCTCCTCAGCGATCTTTTGATCTATACATTTGAGATGTAACATAGTTCCTATCCAAGTTAAAACGTTTTCCTTATAGTGATGCAGCTCTGTTAAGACTAGTTTTCGTAGTTATGTCTCCGGGCGTTACAGCAGCCAGGATTTCAATAAAATATTGGTCCCGTCCTAGTCGACCAGCAGGGTCAAAAACAGAATAAGCAGAATCAAAGAGAACTGGCATCACCGAACGCTCTTGATTCACAGCTCAAATGATAGAGGACTCCTCATTGGGGGATCGCACCGTATTCGCTTTCGAAGGGGCAATATCTACCACTACAAGTTAGTAGGGCTACTACCTGTCGGACGAGTTTTTGTAAGATAATTTGTGCCATGCTGTTCACTTATCTTTAATTGCAAAGACGTTACTGTCCTCCCCCCTTTGGATGGGTGCGAGAATAAGATTTCACTGGCTTTCTTTCTGACTTAAGGTTAGATCTTCGACATAGGGAGGAAGAAATCAGCTTAGAGATTTGGCTCACTGAATTCTTAGTAGGGCTAATGACCTTGGGAGGCGGGGCGATAGCTGCAGCGCTAGTAGGTCTAGTTTAATCTAGTCCACCGGGGACAATGATGATTCTAAAGACACAATATCTTCAGCTGCATTTGCTACTAAATATCTTCGATACACAGTCTCTTTTCTTTTGCCGCCCACCTGTTGGACAGTCTTACCCAGCAGAGCAGTCAAATTCTCATTAGATGACTATGGTTGCTCTTTTTCCAATGCATCAATTTTCCTAGAGCTCCGAAGAGAAGACTTTCCCTACTCTAGCACTTCAGTCCTGTCACTAGGCTGCGCCTACACAGTCCGATCTTTATTTGCAGCGTTCGGATGTTCATGGAGCGAATCTTGTGAAACCTCTGATTTGGTAGAAAACTCGTTGGAGAACAATTTATAAATATAAAGAATTTTTTAGATGCTTTCGGACTCGGGCTCTTCGGGAAATGACTCAAGCGGATTTGTTGTTCTTGCTGCATTTGGAGCATAAAAAGATTAGGGGGACATAACCATAAAAAGTAGCTTATTGCTAAAACTTATTATTTAAATAGATGGCCACATAACCACCACCCCCTTTCTGAGCACAGTGTGCGCAGCGACACCTCTGGAAGGAAATCCTTATCTTGAACCGTTTGAAGGTAGGTTCGTCATACACGGTGACCTATGGTTCACGGGGCGCGCCACTATGCGCTCTGACGTCCAAGGCGTCGTCCATTGCCAGTCGCTGCGAGGAACACCACGGGGTCGCGGGCTGCAGATTCCGGACCCCCTTTCCCCGCGACGTGACGTCAGTGAAGTGATTTGTCTGTCAGGAATTTCCTTCCCTTAGCTATATGCTCCCGTTTTTAGGTGCCGGAGACTCCCCAATTCCCGATCCCTTTTTCCCTTTTGGCTACACCTCACGTTGCCCCGAAATGCATTACCGGAGGCCACCGCATGCGGAGGAGAGATTGGACATGTCAGCCACGCAACTGCAAACCCATAACAGGAGGCTATAATGGCTTCAGTGATGATCTTAAATTGAGGATCCATAATTTAAGGCGAATGGTCTCACTTTGCGCTCTCCTGTCTTTGTTTTACATTCCTTTAGAAAAAATAGACAAGTGAATTCATTCGTTTTTCCAAACTTGGGTAATGAATACTAATAGCGTCAAAGAGTGTATAAAACTTGACGTACACAGTACTGAAAGTGCCTGTTAGTCCGCTAAATTCACTTCAAGCCTTCTACGGCTAGTACAAACTTATTATTTAAATATATAATAATGCATTATTTAATTTCATTGTTATTTTATTTGATAAATACATGGTAAGAGATAATCAATATAATGTCTAAACAAGTATATTCAGTTTTTCCAAAATGCTTAAAGGTTTATACTTGTAAATATTTTCAACGCATCAATTCACTTTATGCACAACCTTCTGTTTATTAGAGATGAATAGAAGCTGTCAAAAGATGACGTGCACTAACAAATCATAAGTCAACAAAATGATATTAACTAATATAGGAGACAATGTGTGTGTGTGTGTGGGTGTTTTTTTTTGCATAAAATAACTCGCCACTATTACAGTTTTGGATGTTCAGCTCTTTGAGATACAGATACCCCTTGGGATAGTCAGAAACAAACCATAATTCTATTAGTAAAATGTAAGTTGTTATATATAACTTTGTCAGCAAATAATTCCATGCAATTAGTACCTTCGTACTATCTCGCCTACTATGCACGTACGTAGTAAAATCAATGCAATGCTTCCTCGGGAAGTGGCGATTTTTAATCAGGAAAACTCGTAGGGGATGTGATATAAAAAAATGGATAAAACGTTGTTCCAATTAGTAGTAAATTACTTCCTCTAATATATTGTGTCTTCAGAACACACGTTTTGTGGGTTCTTGATTCCGAAAAATTGGTTAACGACAAATCGTTTGTCCGCGGCACGTCCGTCAGCACGTCCGTCAGCACGTCCGTCTGCACGTCCGTCTGCACGTCCGTCTGCACGTCCGTCTGCACGTCCGTCTGCACGTCCGTCTGCACGTCCGTCAGCACGTCCGTCAGCACGTCTTTCAGCACGTCCGTCAGCACGTCCGTCAGCAAGTCCTTCTAAACGCCCGTCTGTATGCTCGTCAAAGTCCGTCTGAAAGTCCGTCTGCACTTCCGTGCGTCCGTCCATCAGTACGTATTTAAGTAAGTACGTCCGTTCCCCCGCCACGTTTGCCAGTATTTTCTCCTTCGTGTTCACCCCCAAGTTTACTCGCAGATTTTTCCAACGGTCAATCAGACGTTACCTGCTGAAGGGGCAGTCAAGCATGCGCTTAAATGAATAAAGATACTTTTCACCTAACGTAATCTCTCGTAGAGGATGGTATGAAAAAGTGCGTAGAATGAACTTTCTCATGGCACTGAAACGACGATTCTTTCAGATAACTTCATAAATGGATATTTGTTCCCCAAATCTTTTGAACAAATTTTTACTTTCACGTATACGTACGTATATAAGGAGTAATATTCGTAGTATAGGGAAAGTTATGCATTGCTGCGCGAAAGAACGGCGGATTTTCGGCAGAAAAAAAAATAATTGCCGGTCTCTGATAACGCAAATGTGGATAAAAGCAGTTGCTAAATTAAGAAAATTATACCCTAACATGTGGTGTAGTCAAAATTCCTCTTTTGTAAGTCCTTGATACCGAAAAACCAATTGAAAGCAAAACGTCCGTCCGTCCGGTGTTTGTGAACAACACTAGTGCTTAAACTATGCATACGATTATTTCCAAATTGAAGAAACCCCTGTCGATCTGGCCTCAGTTGAAGCTTTGAGATTTTGAAAACATTCATCAATTTTTGGGGATACTTTACATGAAGCCCCCCGGATCTTTTCAAAATTTTCTCGAAAACGGCTCCAAATTTTTTCTTTAAATTTCTTGTAAGAATACAGTAAAATACTCTTATTAAGGTGGCATAGGTCGGATTTTCACCGTTAACTCAATTTTCGAAAATTGCGAAAGTTTGAATTTTATACGGCATTTTCCTCCAACTACTACATTGCAGATGGAGGTTTTTCCGTCAAATAAAATTTGTTCTCGATCGTGAGTTCTTTTCATACTGTCATTTACTTTTTTTGAAGCGTTTAGTAGTTTTCGCGCAATATAGCCTACAATACGTGCAATCTAAAAAAATTCAAAAACAAGATTTTCTCAAAAACGGCTCCAAATTTTTTCTTTAAACTTTTGGTAGTGATAGTGCAAAATGTACTCTATGAGATTACATAAACGCCATATTGCTCTATTCTTTAGTTTTCTCAAAAATTACAATAATGTAATTTTTGACTTGCCTTAAATAATGTCAGGTAAAGTTTCCCGAGAACCCAACCGTTTTCTGTGAAAACTAGCTGAAATTCCGCGTTTTCAGAAATGCTCAAACGCCATTTTTTTCATAAATGGCTCCAAATTCTTTCGTCAAACTTTGCATTGCACTCTTTAATAAAACGTGAGATTTATTTTGAGGTATTTTTTTTTGTTTTTTCAAAAATTACACAAACGTTATTTTTTCAAAGATCTCTCACATCTTTAATATGCACATTACCAGCAATTGGTAAACATTATTGCCTTTGTGAGTGTAAGCACTTTAAATGACTTCAAATGAAGTTTTTTGAAAACTCAAACATTTTCTGTGAAAAGAGCTTCAAATTTCGCATTTTTAGTTGCGCTGAAACGTCATTTTATTAAAAACAGCTACATTTTTTTTTTTTTTGCCATTTAGGACGAGGTTTTTATGTTCTTTAATATTCCAAAATTAATATTTCCGTTCTACCATTAGAAATAGAAAATTTAAGAAAATGTCAAAAAAATGTACTTTGAGCGGCGATATATGGCAGCTGGCAAGTGTATGTGGCAATTACAAATAGCTAGCTCAGACCGAAGGAAATAGAAAACTAATACGGGAAAGTCAATGCCATTCTGTAGCACCACCAGTTGTATTTTAATTGACCGCCGATTCACTTCTGGGAGTTGGAGCACGAGTTCTCCCATTTGGTCTGATAGAGAATTAGAAGCACCGCACAGTGTGTAATTTTGACGATCTAGGAGGAAAAAATTAATAACTCTCTTTGAAATGAATTTCTCGTAGTTTTTGGGGGTCTGTTGTGTAAATAATGTCCAAATAAACAAATCCGTTCAATTTAACTCAGAACTATACAAAATACACTCAATATAATTTAACAAATAATAACAATCACATCGAAGAACTTCCCTTTTTGGCATTACGTGCATTACTGTAGGTAAAAATATTCAATCAGAAACAAACTATATTTTAGTGACTACGAAAATGCAAATGTTAGAACAGATCTATCCATATTAGCGGCCACTGAATAATTTACCTTAGTGAAAAATACATTGCGATACCAATAATTGTACAAAAAGTTTGACGTGTCAGAACTGTATATGAATATATGTTTGTTTATGGCCATTCTATCGTCGATTCATATTATCAAAACAATATGTATTTCGTTTCTCCAAAAGAAATTGATCATATACTGAAACTAGTTGTGCTAAAACAGCTTATTCTCGCATTATGTGTAACGGTTTTGCAGTATTGTACTACTACAAAACCTGCAAATGTTTTTCCAACCAGCAGTTTTTTTCTCCACCACAAGTTTCAAACTCAGTTCCTTGGAACGCCAGGTACGTTACCATTACACCACCGAATCTTCGCCAAAACCTTCCTTAAGCTTAAAAATGTTAGTGATTTCTCGTATATTTGTTCTAGTAATTGTTCTAGCTATCTGTTAGCAGCTTATAAAATGATTTTTGAAAATTCAGAGATCAACGAAAATGTGACCTGCGCAATTTTTAAGCTTCCATTGCTACAACCGTTGAAAAAATTTAAAGGAAAATTTTAAAGCCTTTTAGAGATTAAAAAACAAACTGTACCTTAACTTCAACTACAAATTTCTCGAAAACTACTCATTTTTTTCAGAAAATTGTACATGACCTTATTTAAAGATCTAATTTTTCCTTTTTTGCATACGTACGTCAGTACGGACTAATGGGTAAACAGATGAAAAAGTCTGCCAGGGAAAGTCTGCCATTCTGTAGTATTTTTAATTTACAATATACAATATATTCTACATCAGAAAATTCTCTGTCAACAATATTGTACTTTTGTAATGTTTATTTTTGCAATTTTCGTAAATAATCCATAAAAATATTATCTTCAACAATGTAGTTGTAGGAAAAATTTTGAATTTTTGCAAGTTTTGAAACTTTAAAGACATCAATGAAAATGAAAACTCCCTTATTTTTCAATATTCTTTACGCCATCCGAGGACAAGATTTAATCAAACCTTTTGGAATCATTTTTGAGAAATTTTTGAAAATGTTGAAGCTTCGTGTAAAGTATCTTAAAAATCAAAATAACCTTTTCAAACTTATAGAGCCTCATGTTCGTTTAGATCAATCAGGGAATATGAAAATTGCAGATGGACAGACAGGCAGACGTTTTGCCGTCAATCGAGTTTCGGGTATCAAGGGCCCACACATCTGTGATTCTGACTACACAATATGTTAGAGGAAATAATTTACCACATGTAGGAACAACATTTGTTGGCTTTTTGTGACTAGCGCTCAATAATATGACTGTTTATCTCGAAAAATTGACGATTTCCGCGACAGGTTGACCATAATTTCTCTTCACTATGTAAGTACATAGTATGGCATGAAAGTGGAAAGATAGCTGCTAGAACACGCGAGTATAACGGAATTGTTTCAACTGAAAGAGTAATATGAATGTACGATGATCTAGACATCCATTGCACACTGTAGTCTTATCTCTTAACTGCAACTCCGTCTCCAGACAATTTACAAGCAAGACCCTCGCGAAGCCGCAAGCCCACCCGAGGCGTTCAACGCGGCATCTGCCGCCCATTGTTGCGCACCGAATCGGGCACGCTCCGCCGGCCGGCCGGCGAGCCGTCGCCTCCACCACCCCCGCCGGGCAGCGAAGGGGAGCCCCAAGCGCCAGCGGCGGTGGCGGCGGCGGGCCGCCGGGCGCAGTTTATTGATTCGGAGTCCGTTTTGTGTTATTTTATATTACACAGCGGGGCCCGCTGCACCTCGGCGACCGCACAACGCGGCGCGGCGCGGCGCGGCCGACCGCCCGCCCGGTCCGTCTCTCTCGGCCTAACGCCGCCCCGCCGCGTCGCCGCTCAGCCGCTTCGGAGTCGACGGCATCAGCAAAAGTTTTCCCCCGCGCTCTCAACCCCACGCTCCACGCGCCCGCCTAACTCCGCTCGCGCCGTCGCCCGTTCTCCCCGCCGCTGCCGCGCCGCTTGAAAAAAAAAGTTTCCAACAAAGTTTGTGCGCGCGGCAGTGGGAGCGGGGACGGCGCGGCGGCGGCGGGGCGGCGGCGTGGTGGGGACGCGGGGTGGCGGGACGGAGTACGGGTATAGCCCCGCGCGTGCCGCCCTGCTTTGCTGCCACAGCCAGTTCGCGCTCGTCGACGCTCTACAGGCGGCGCGGTCGAAGGGATTCAAGGAAATCGTTCAGTAATTGAGTAATCGTTGAGTAGTCTTTATTTACTATTCGTCGTTCTCTTGGTAAATTAAAGTAAATCTAAATGAACTAAACGAACATCACAAACGCTCGGGGTATTTTTCATTTAATTAATGTACGTTATTACAGCATTAAACTAAGGTAGAATAGTCCGAGCTGATGTTCTAATTATGAAAACTAGTGGTGCTTCAATAGCATATACTTTCTAGCACCACTTGTAACGACTATGCAATACTACTACATGAATTTGCAAATGTATTACCGACCAGCAAAATTGTTCTCCACGCCGAGATACAAACTCAGGACCATGGAGTTAACTGGCCATGCACTTTACTGCTACGAGTACACGCAGTAGCTCGGCAAAACTCACTTTTAGAAAACCAATTGTCTTTCCAATAATTGCTAATTTATCCAAATCTTGGAAATTTAAAGAGGTTAATGAAAATTAGACCTGTGCTATTTTTTGTGTTCTTCTCTCTGTTCGTGGAAAAAATAAAGAAAAAAATTGGAGTCATTTATGAGAACTTTTTAAAAACTGGATCAACTCCACTCACAAATTGCGAGTAATCTACTTGTATTTTCAAAAAATTGCATATGATCATCTTTAAGGTCTGATTTTTTAAAACATAATTTAAGACAGATCTCTATTGTCAATATTTTAGTTTAGCAATGTCATCTTCTTTCAGTTTCCTAAAATACAGAGAATTTGCTGAAAGCGAAATCAGCATCAATTTTTCATCGCAGAAATATTTATAAATTAAACCAAAATTATATTTAATGCAAAATTACGCAAAAACTCATAATTTTGAAAAATTGTACATGATCTTATTTCGAGATGTCTTTGAACAGTTTCAGACAAAAATCGCTATCTTCAATGTAGTCGTAAGATCCCGAAAAACTTTGAACTTTTGCAATTTTCGAAAAATTAGGAATTTCAATGAAAAAGTGACCTGTGCCATTGTTGTAAGCGTTCTTTATACTAAATGATAACAAAGTTTAATCAAAAAATCTGAGCCATTTCTGAAAAATGAGGTTTCATGTAATGATCCCTCAAAATCAAAGCATTCTTTTTAAACTCACAAGTCCTTTAGTTCGTTCAGATTGATCGAGGAAATATTAATGTTGAAGAAAATCGTTTAAATAGTTTAAGCACTAGTAAAGACTAGAGAGACAAACTGGCAGGCAGGCAACAGACAGACAGACAGATACAAGCAGACAGACACAAGCAGACAGACACAAGCAGACAGACACAAGCAGACAGACACAAGCAGACAGACACAAGCAGACAGACACAAGCAGACAAATACAGACAGGCAGACAAGTCGTCTCATCGGATATGCTGTACACATCACCATTTTGGGCTACCTCTACAGATACGAAGAACTACGTAAGAGGCATGGCTTCAACATATACGCTATCTGCGCTCAAAGTTGCCTGTGCGTTCCGCACCGTCTTAAAACAGTTTGCGTCATAGCCGGGATACTCGCAATAGGTATAATGGCCCGTAAACGCAAAGGCGTTACGACAAAAGAGGCGGGAAGCGGAACTGCTTGGAACAACTAGTAGAATGGCAGTAGCGATGGGACAGTTCCTTCAAGGAAAGATTCCCACCGACATGATCCTACCGACTGATTCCTACAGTTGAATCGTGGATCAGTCGAAAGCGCGGCGGGATACATTATTATCTCATGTAGCTGGTAACGGGACATGGATGTTTAGAGCCTACCAGCAGAGGTTCAAACTGGTTGGCACCCTGCACTGCCCTGTGTCAGTGCTGAGATACTTGGTAGAATAGGCCAGATGACTCCACAAAACGTAATTGCGTCTATGCTTGTTTCTGAAAGCAATTGGAGATCGATGTGTAATTTTGCACAAGAAGTATTGCTGGAATTGATACGCCTATTGAAAGTAAGGAGGGATGTCTCATGATCCTCACTCGACTAACATCATGTGACCGGGTCCCTATTCCACTCTCCGCGATGTAATGCCTGGACGATGGAGGAGAAGGAAGGTTTGGTTTTAGTGAGTAAATGTCTCACACGCTGGGTAGTTCGGGCTATCCAGTGTCTTCTGAAGATTTCCACCTACCCTCTTAAAAACTGACATAGACAGCCTCAGACAGCTAGACAGACTCAGACAGACACATCGTCTTACCGGCCACTTTGTATGCTTGACACAGCTGACAAGGGTCTGGAGAGAATTATTAGTATCAGAGCTATTTCGGAAAATCAGTTTGGTTTGACAAACTGGACGCCGTCTGGACGCAAGCTCACAGCCGATTTAAGGTGTCAACGTACTTGAGGAAGATTGTGACTGAGTATCTTAGTAACCGAGCCCTGATTTACAATACAGATAATGGTCCGGGATACACTGTCACCGCTGGTGTCCCGCAAGAGTCGGTATTGGGTCCACTAATGTGGAATGTGATGAAGATGAGGTCCTTCGGCTTCCCCTCCCAGAAGGCAACAATATCATTGGTTTCGCGGACGACATTGCTATCTTCGCCGTTGCGAAATATACTGAGGAGACTGTGTACATTTGCAACGAAGCGATCGCTATTGTTAGTTGGTGGTTGAAGTCCTCAGGGCTGCAGTTAGCTGAGCACAAGAATGAGGTTATCCTGGTGACTAGCAGGAAAAGGAGAGAATCCATTACTCTCAAGTTTAGAGACCACCGTGTTACATCACAGCTGTCGATCAAAAATATTGTCCTCATGATTGAAGCCCGTCTGACATTCGCTGACCACCTGCAGTACTCCAACAACAAAGTGGCGTTATTAGAAGATGCGGCGCTGTCGTGGCTAACTCCCAACATTGGACTCTGTCAGGAGAAACGGAAGCTTCTGGCCTTGGTTGTCAGGTCCGTTTAGCTCTATGGAGCTCCAATATGGGCCAACGCCACGACAACAAATAGCTACGTGCGAGGGATGACGTCAGTGTACAGGTTATCAGCATTGTGGGTAGCTTGTGCATTCCGCACTGTCAAACGATGCAGTGTGCGTCATCGCGGGGATGCCTCCTATCGATGTCTTGGCGCAGGAGAGACGGAGGCGATATCACAAAGAAGAGAACCCAGAATGCTCGACAACACTGCTCAAATGGCAGTATCGCTGGGAGAATGAAGGTGAACATACCGCATCATTCCCTCCATTGCACCGTGGATCAACCGTAAACACGGCGAAGTAAATTTCTGCCTGATTCAGCTGTTGTCTGGACATGGATGCAGTCTGGCGTATCTCCTCAAGCTGGAGGATATTCCCTTCTGTCCACTATGTGAACCTGCTGTTGAGGACGCCGAGCATGTATTCTTCCAGTGCCTGCGATTCCATCTGCAGCGACGGCACGTAATGAATATACTTGGGATCGACCGCTGACATCCTAAGCAATGGTCGAGTGCATGCTCATCTCAGAAACCAACTGGGCTCCGGTGAGCGCATATGCGCAGACCATAATAGCTGAGCTCAGGAAAATAGAAAAGGAAAGGAAAGGGAAGGGAAGGGAAGGGAAGTCGACTGATCCTCCTTGAATCCTTCCTACAATCAGGGGAAGAGAAGTGGCTTGTGACTAAGCCACTCTTCCGCTCCCCGTAATGTAATGACTAACAGCGGTTCCGTTGGCAGTTCAGCTATCCGAGACAGACTTAGATAGGCTCAGACAAAAAGACAGACACAGACAAACAGATATGGACAGAAAACAGACGCAGGCAGATGCAGGCAGACACAAACACACAGGCAGGCACAGACAGAATGATTGCAATATCTTTTCTTTACAACTTGCGTAGTAAGCCGAGAAAGTAAAAAAGACAAAGATAGAAGTCATTAGAACAAGAATGTTATCAAATATATCGACACTGTCACTGGAACTATGAATGATGCTATAGACCACTTTATTACAATGACCTCCTATTACGAAATCATATTATAAAATGTTTGTAATTTCAAATTAAAATTCTGTAGTCTGAGTTTTAAAGATTTACTCTCCAGAATCACAAAATAATAATGTCGTTCTCCTAATGTAAATGATATAATTTTATGTTGTCTGTTGACCTGAATTGGAAAATGGTTCTCTCAATGGCAGGGATGATTCGCAATGATATATTTCTTTAGACTTTAGATAAAGTTAATTGCTCCGCCTGAGAAAATAGTTTATTGAAGACAATTTAAGTTTTTTATATTCACACTTTTCAAAATAATATTTCAATTATTCGCTAAAAAATATAAATGCAATAAATCAACATTAAATTCTTCTCACCGATGTCTTTGTCGCTATGAGGTAAATTTGATCAGCAACCCATCTGAATCAAATTACAACCGTTTTTAACTATAAATGACTTTTTGTAAAAAACATGTAAAACCGATCAGTTAAATGCTTCTTCCTTGTAAACTAGTTATTGAAGAATTAAAACCGTCAACCAATCACGTTAGTTTCACAAAACTTTTATGCTTGCCACTCAGTTATGTTCTCGCATCACTCTTAAATGTTATCATGAAGTGCTTACATTGATGAGATTGATATATTTCATTACATTAAACTTAGAAAGTAAGCGAGTTTGCGAGACCATAAAGGTGTAAGGTCAGTTTTATGAACTCCTGGTCTATCACACAGGTTTTCTAAGCCATACCACAATTCGTTATTGATAAAAGTTCTTTCTTCAGATATGTTAGGATCGTAAGAGAAAAAATATCTTATTCAAACGATGGGATTATAAGAGAGAGAGAAATGAGAAACGTGACAAGAAATTAAGGAAGATATACTGCGAAGGTCATTTTTGTTTTTATGTTTTGTTATTTTTTTCAATCTCCGATGGACCGTAACAAAAATTCAAAAGTTAAGAGGAAATGAATATATTACACAACGTTTTGTACAAACATGGCTATTTTTTTACATAATGAATGTAAAGATTCATTAATGAAATTGTCTCGTCTGTCGTGGTCAATTCTTTAATTAGATTGATTGTTAGTGATTCCGGGCGCGTCGGCTACTTAGGTCATTAGTCCCGTAAGTGAAGTGGGTGTTTTTCCCTCCTGAGGTGGCGGTGATCTATTCCCGCTGGATGGCGAGATCCGGCGCCGACCTACCGTCGAGAAGAGGGATTTTCTCCCAACCACGTATCTCCCACCAGCGGGGCGCCGACCCAGCCGGGACAAGCTCTAAGCTTCCGACCGGTCTCACCGGCATGTGCGATGTATGTTAGTGTAAGTGTGTGTGTGTATGTGTGAGGGGTGAGGATAGGACAAGGAATAGGAAGGAATGATCGCGCACGGCCCGCGGTACTGCTCCGGTATTCGCCTGGTGCTGATCTGACAAACCACGAAAAACCGATACCGAACTACCGATCAGAGCAGCCGGCCACTAGAATTCTTCTCCAGACAGCGACTGAAAAGCTAGTGTCGAAAATCTTGCCGCCGTCGGGACTCGACCTTGGACTTCCCGGTCAGAGACTGCAGTGACATCAGTTGATGCACTGAGCCATCTCTCCCGGTCTTTAATTTGATGGAGGAATGAAAATCATTCGGCGCGAATTTGGGATCATCAATCCATGTCTCACCTCCGAGAAGTTGTTGGTTACAGCAGCGCTGTAAGGACGGGTTTTGTCATGAATGAAGAAATCTGCAAAAGCCAGCATTCTTCTTTCTTCGTTTGAAAGTTTATACCGTGTACTCGGCTCATTCTTTGGTGAATTTCTGCTGCGATTATTCCCTCCTTTTTGAAAAATTAATAACACTACTGTTCCGTCCGCATCACAAAAGTCCTCGCCAACGTTACGTCACCTCCGCCTTCAGCGGAAGGCCGCGCCCTTTGACTAGCGCATCCGATTTCCCCACCCCCACCCCCGGGTCGCCGGTGCCTTCGCCAGAAGGCGCCGGTGAAGTAGTCTCTACCCAAAACACTTCCTTGCACGTCCCCTGAACACAGTCTCCACGGCAAAATCTCTGCTTACGAGCGTATAATCTCCTTCTCGGGCTTCTCATTCTCGCCTTCTCATTCTTCTTGATAATTTTCTACGTAGGAGTACCTACGCTCACATCGCCAGTTTTTCTGTGTTCGACAAGCAGACGTACTATAATTCATTACAATTCTTCTTGATTTAATATTGCGACTTACTTCTGCCTTCGGTAGCTCTGTGACCGGCAGACTTCTGCTGTGCATTTATGGTCTTTCGAGAGTGTCAGTATTGCCGACTGTTGGGAGCTGGCCACGTGAGTCGCTCCCCTCCATTTCTACTGCCGTTTGTGAGCACGTGTCAGGTACTGCGGTCCCGCTTCGGCGCTGCGTACGCGCCCTGCAATCGCTGTACCCTGTGGGAGCTTGCATTCCGACATTGACCCGGCTGTGCAACGCAGAGGTCTACACTTCACATCACCTGCGACTGATAAGGTATAATGCCTCACTTTCACCCTTCGTGCCGAGCGAGTTGTGAATTTACATTCCAGGAAATCAACCGGTACGATTCATCAGAATAAGAGCCGCATTATTTAAAACGGCTTCATCCACGTTAATATCCATGTTTCTATTAATTTATTTTTCTCAAGACATTTGTTTATTCTAATTTATTCATTGTCTTAATCAAATATCATATGTAACTTTTGTATTAACAGTTTAATGAATAAATAGTATGCGCAATGCTAATCATAATTTCACAGTGTCTTCAGTCAAAATCAGTTTCCTTCTCTACCCCCTCCGGGTCACTCAGCGCGGCGTAAAAATTCCTTTAAAAATAGAAGGGACCAGTTCTGTCCGCTACCGCAAACTCCCCTCCAAGGTCATTAGCCCCCTCTCTGTACAATTACAGTATCTACTTAGCTGTCCGGGAGGCTCAGCTTTCTAGCGCAGATGCCAATGTTTCGCCCAACATCCAGTGACCATCCTCAGCAAATGCCGCCGAGGAAGGTCGCCGCATAACAACCGGAATGTTGGCCTAGTGTTGTCAAGGTCGATGCCACGAGCGGGATACCGTGGCACGAGTGCCACGACGAAATCGCCCCTTTACGTAGTTCGTCACCCCGCCACCACAGACAACACCATCCCTATCGTAAAACAGCGTACTAATAGTTCCTTTCCCGACGCTAGTTGCATAGAGTAGCTCGTACCATGCTACGAGAGCTACGACGCGTGCCACTGTCACCAGTAGAAGACCTTGACACCACTGGCCTAGTGCCTGGTGCGCAGCGTTATCCGGTGCGGTGAAGTAGTTGCACTCTCCGGCCGCAGTAGCCTATAATAGACCCTAGGCTTTCAGCATTACAGTAGCGCGGCCCTTGGCAGAAGTGTCGCCACGAGCACCAGTCATCTTAACGATCCTCAGTTCGTATCAGCGATATGGCCAGAAGTAGCTTGGTGAAAGAGACTCGTAATCAACCAATGCACACCTCGAAATCCTCCTACGTCTCTAGCGGTTTTGCGGCTCGATCAGAGGTTGAAAATTTTAAACAGCAAGTACTTTCTCGCCCGTATTTTCACGAAAAAAACGCGAAAGGTACTTAAATTTTCGAAAACTTGTTCATGGCCTTATTTCAAAATCTATTTTTAAGGAACAGATTTTATTAAGGGAAAAAGCTCTTTCTCTAATATTTTAGTTGTAGGGAAACTCCTAAAAAAGTTTGAATTTTTGCAATTTTCGAAAAATCATAATTTTCAACGAACATTAGACCTACACGATTCTCTTAAACATCGTTCACACTATCCAACAACAAAAAAAAAAACGTTTTGAAATTTTATAATCTTAGTCTTTTTCGTCAGGGAATATTAAACATTTGTATAGCAAATTCAATGTATATTACAGACATTTTACTTTCTCTCCGTACAATATACTTAAATAGTAAGGACAAAGTACTGTGATAATTACATATCATGCGAGAAATAATGTTCTGCATAGTATCACTGGTTTTATTTTTTGCAAAGGTGGCAAACTTGCCGCTACATATTTACTCCTTGTATCGGATTACACAAATGACCCTTTGACCTCATTTCCTGAGTTGCATTGTTAATATTGTGTATTGTTAATAAAAATGAAATCAGATACGTTGCTTTTTCATGAACATGTACGCCACCCATCCGAAGTGTTCTGGGTGAGTCCTTTTTCTCCCCTACGCCTGACGATTTTCTTAAATACCGGATGATGTTCAGAATGGCAACATTTATTTAGTAGTACGCGTGGTTTGCTTCAGATTGACCTGCCAACTCTACCAAAAATATATTTCTGATTTTTTTATCTCCTTCCTCAAATATACAACAGTGTCCAGATGAAGTGAATAAGCATGTAATCTTTTAGTTGCAGAGTGTTAGCATTTGAAATTATTTACGGAAAACATCAAAGCAATACATGCAATGAAAATTACAAATACTCATGCTCATTTGGTAAAGGATAATAATTTAAGGTGAATGGTCTCACTTTGCGCTCTCCAGTCTTTATTTTACATTTCTTTAGAAAAAATAAACAAGTAAGTTAATTTGTTTTTCTAAACTTGGATAAAACAACTGATTAATGCTAATAGCGTCAAAGTGTATAAAACTTGTGTTGATGTACACAGTACTGAAAGAGCCGGTTGGTCCGCTGAATTCACTTCAAGCTTTCTACGGTTAGTACAATCCTATTATTTAATTATATAATAATGCACAATTTAATTTCATTGTTATTTTATTTGATAAACATATGTTAAGAGATAACCAATATAATATCTAAACAAGTATATTCAGTTTTTCCAAAATGCTTGAAGAATTCCTTCATGGAACACATAGAAAACATAGATATAATCTTCAGATGTCATTTAGATGTGTAACAAACTCGAATACAATGTCCATGACAACTCTCAAATTAACGCCTGCAGCCATCGCATGCAAAACTCAACCAATACTGCATATCAGTCACGCGTCATACTTTCCGCCATGCACTTTTTGAGCTCCCCGCAACTCCATCACAGTTTTGCTCCAACATAGAGAACGCAAACATATCTCAGCGTGCACTCTTGTAACACTATTTCTGAATTATATTGCATCAAACAATTTATATCTCTCAAAATTTTCGCACATAAATCTCTACCGAATCCAGGAATATATTTTTCTCTCCATTTCAAATCCGATCATGCTGCACGGCGCCGCACCCAGAGAACGTGCAGCCCCTATGACGTCGTTCCCACCAACGCCATGTCGGAAAGGTCACACGCGTCCCCGACATATTTTAATGCTGCACGCGCCGGTTCCTACCTGATTTTAATAATTTATCAATTTGTAAATGAATACAATGGGACGTAATTAATCCGCCGCGCATTATAATTACCGACCGATCCCTTTATGCGATTTCGGAATTAAATATGCCGGTTTTGTTGCATCGGCCGCTTGCGCCGCCCTGGGCGTTCTATTGATTGCGCAACTACCCCCATCTTGGGCGGAAGCGCTCCCCGAGCGAAAGGTGCCAGCACCAGCTTGTTTCCGCTGCAAGGTTGGGGGAGGAACAAGTCAATTAAAAACCCTTGTTTTCTCAGGCTTAGATCCGATCCAGTACCCTTGGCTTTCTGAACGGAATAGTGTATTGCTCTTATTATTTAAGCACAGATTGAGATTTCATTTCCTTCATTTGCAATTTCCTAAGATGGTAAAAATAAGAGAAAATTGATACACACGTAACAAACAACAGAATGTTTTGGTTACTTTCCACATGAAACAACGGAAAAACATGTTAGGTGCAGGGATTAATAATACACCTTTCTTATGTCTCCAATTTGAGCAAAAGTCTTGAAGTAATATTAATGAAGTGGCACTGGATGTTATTTTATGGCTCAACTTCATTTACCAAACTTCATTTTTACTTTCTTGCACTTACTTCGTGAGAAGAGAAAGTTATGTAATCGTGTGCTGGAAAACGGCAAATTTTCGGCAGAGAAATGCTTATTGCCAGGTGCTGGAAGCGAAAAAGTGGATAAATCCTGTTATACTAAATTACTTCCTCAAACATTACTTCAGATACAGCCAGAATCTGTTTTGTGGGTTCTTCAGCCGAAAAATGACGGCAGAACGTCTCTCCGTCAGGCGTCCGTCAGGACGATCGTCAGGCCGACCGTCAGGCCGACCGTCAGGCCGACCGTCAGCCCGTCCGTCAGCCCGTCCGTCAGCCCGTCCGTCAGCCCGTCCGTCAGCCCGTCCGTCAGCCCGTCCGTCAGCCCGTCCGTCAGCCCGTCCGTCAGCCCGTCCGTCAGCCCGTCCGTCAGCCCGTCCGTCAGCCCGTCCGTCAGCCCGTCCGTCAGCCCGTCCGTCAGCCCGTCCGTCAGCCCGTCCGTCAGCCCGTCCGTCAGCCCGTCCGTCCGTCTGTCCGTCCGTCTGTCCGTCCGTCCGTCCGTCCGTCCGTCTGTCCGTTCGTCTGTCCGTCCGTCTGTCCGCCCGTCTGTCTGTCCGTCCGTCTGTCCGTCCGTCCGTCTGTCCGTCCGTCCGTCTGTCCGTCTGTCTGTCCGTCTGTTCGTCCGTCCGTCTGGCTGTCCGTCCGTTCCGTCTGGCTGGCTGTCCGTCCGTCCGTGATCAACGCCAGCGCCCAAAGTGTTCAGCAGGTTTTCTCCAAATTGTATATTCCCCAAACGATCGAAACGGTCTCATAGCTTTGGGATTGTCAACCGGATATTTTGATTTTTGACGGTACTCTACACAAAGCCTCAAAAAACATTTTCCTAATTTTCTCAGAAATGGCAATAATTTTTACTTCCTCGATAGGAGTAGAGAGAAAGTTATGTAATGCTATGCGAAAATAACGGGGAATTTCGGGCAGAAAAACTCATAACAGCGCCCTGGTAACGAAAAAGTGGATAAATCCAGTTGCTGAACTTAGAAAAAAAATTCTCTAACACGAAGTCCCCGCAGTTCTGTTATCGAAATCGCTCCAATTTTTCTTCGAACCTTTTCCACGAGTAGAAGGAACGCTTAAAAGAATTGCGCGGGTCTGATTTTCGTTGAAGTAACTGAATTTTCGAAAAGTGCAAATTTGGAAATAATGTGAGAAAGTATGTGCTCTTGTAGCACTAGTTTTTTAATTTTGGCAGTAATATACATAAAGTGCCTGGGACATTTTTTCAAAATTTCCCAAAAAATGCGTTTAAATTTTCAATTAAGCTGAGTCCTCGCGAAATTACGCGAGGAAGCCACTCATTCCAATCCTCGCGCAAAACTACGCGTAAAATGTCATGTAAAATCAGTTATTTTGCATGAAATATTGGCAATTTTATTTTTTAAATTATTTTTTCCTCAAAAGCGCACCAATTTTTAAAATGAAATTTTGACCTCTGATAGCGTAAAGAAGGATTAAGACCACAGTGCAGGTCTCATTTTCGTGAAAATACCTGGATTTTCCCTGGAATCCCTAGAAAATCCCTGGATTTTCGAAAATAATTCAAAAGAAAAAATTTAAAAAAATGTTAGGCGTCTTCCTAGAAGTACAATTATGAAGATTTTTTTCTTGATAAAACGTGTACATCAAACAGAGGTCTTCAAATAACTTCATGTTCAATTTTTCAAAAATATTAAAATAATTTTGAATGTAACCTAGGCAATTTTTAAATTTTAAACAATTAATTCCTCAGAAACGGCTCCAATTTTTTTTAATGTTTCCCGTACGTAGTAGCAAAGAATGGTAAAGAAATGGTGCTTGTCCTATTGACAGCGCATTTCCTGTATTTTCGAAAATTGGAAAAAAGTTGAAATGGTACATTCGAATGTCTCCCCCTTTGTTTCAAGCGCTGTCAGTCTATGAACGTTATTTGAGATGTCCTTGAACGCTGTTGGATATTCTGAGAATCCCTTCTCATTGTTGGGGCATGTTATAGGTGTACGAAACGACGTTTGCCAGAATTGAGTTTAAATATATGCTTTAAAAGAATTATTTTTCGTACCTAATGTTCAAAGATGTAATGAGTAGAGACAGAATTTCCATGCAAAAGCGTGGTTTTATATGGGCTTCGCAGACCTTGCGGTCGCACATCAGCTTTATCTCTGAGAATGAGAATTCAGTCGGTACGTGCATTACGATAATAAGCGGAATAAAACAATCAAACATTTGCATTTTTTAGTCAAAATTGGAGCTGTTTCATTTGGATTTTTTCCAAAATCTTGGATAATTAATGGAAGCTTAGTCTTCTCTCACACAACCGAAGGCTCCATATTTTGCATTCAATTTCTAAACACATTGAATATTAGTAATACGGATATTGAATACATCATCAAATCAAAGTAAATATGAAAGTAGACTTACAACATTTGGAAAGTAAAAATACGGTTTTTATCTTGTTAAGAACAAATTTAAATCTTAGATAAAAATATCGGATTCCCCTGTCTAGCGGGGGCCCTAAGCATATTCTTAAACTGCTACTGCATTTAATCGCTCCCGGATAAAGTAAGCTGCACATAAACTACTTAGGTAATCTTTAAAGTTCACAATAACTAAAAATGTACAACCAAATTAAATTAATTGCAAAGAAAGAAACACCTTCGCAAAAAGCACATGCATTCGGGATACATCAATAATGTAAAAACTTAGCATCATAGTAGATATTCCCAGGTTACCATCTTTCCGAGAAACACCGTTAAAGTAATAATTCACGTTGGTCGGAAAATCTTACGAAACCTTTATCGCAATAAGTACGAGATCGAAATAGAGCAACCAAATGTAAAATTCGAAGTATCCAAAATAAAATTCGGTGTTTGTCTTTGGTTTAATGTAGAATTATAAACACTGAGCAAAAAATTTAATAATACAAATTTTCTAATTACAGAAGTTTTCGTATTAGAATACTGTACGAAAGATGTGGTTTGTATTGAGGAAGTACAGTGAGCCCTGCTAGTTTTAACTGGTCTGCAACTGGTGCGCTCATATCGGTCTATGATTTTTATGTCCACTCACGTTCCTAGAATGGTTGAACAGACTTCCAAACTCTACGGTACGCGCATGTTTCCTCGATAACCCAGAGCAGAGGATGCGGGGAAAAGACGGGTCTGTCCGTCACAGCTTCAGCCGGCGTGCCAACTGTTGAAGTGAACATTGTGCGGTCTTCGGCGTGGGATCAATTTACACATGGCAGTATGGCAACCAGAGTTATCATAATATTTTCCACATTTACTTTCCCCAGCAACATTTACATAGACCTTTATTTCAATAATGATCTATTCGTAGATATTTCTCGTAGTACAAAATTGTAGAGTGAAAGACAAATAATTTCAGTGATACTTTTCAGAAGCTATCTTGACGATTACGTAAACCTTTTCAACGGGTTTACTAATTTGGACTTTTGTTCTAAGGCGTGCAAATTGTATTTTCTTTTATATGTATCGTAGTTTACTCCCGTTTCTTAACGAAGTATAACCAAAACAAAAATTCAGACAAATAAACCGAAGTTATACCAAGAGCGGAACTAATAAATACATCTAGTAAAAAAAATCCAAAAAACTATTGTTACACTAAAAATCCAAAAGTGGTTGCACACTATAAGAGAATATGGAGCAATTTGAAGGTAAGGGGCAGATGATTGCAATATTTGAAATTGATCCGCGCCGTTCCAAGTCGCACCAGTTTCTCAGTGGGCGGTGCTATAAAATGCTGGGCAAAGTCTAGAGGGTTCGAGTATCAAGAAATCACAGGCATATAGCAGTAGGGCGTCCAAGGGGGTCTTGTGGGGCTTAATACCCTCATACATACACACGCTGATGACACATCTTCCCAATAAGTTCTTACTGATTTTACATATAAATTAAAATCATTCAATATATAATAGACTACGTTATCAATGATTATAAATCAACAGGTAAAAACAAATTTTAAATTCATCATAAGTGACACATTCTCAGTAAAAGAGAACATCAAGATAGCTGGACATTACTCCTGTAGCTCCTGGTTGCAGCACAGTAACTCTCCCGAATGGTATCGCCATATTCCACGACAATCTCGCCCTGTTCGGAACCGCTCCCATCCCAAACCAAACCATCCCTATCCCATCCCAAACTAAACCATCCCTATCCCATCCCATCCCATCCCACCTATCCCATCCCATCCTACCTTTCCTATCCCATCCCATCCTGCCCATCCTATTCCATCCCATCCCATCCCGCCCATCCTATTCCATCCCGTCCTATCCCTCGCACCCATCCCATTCCATCCCATCCCGGAGCGGCGCCTGGGCGAGCGCGAGAGCACGCGTGGGCGAACCGCCACCGCAAGCGTCCACGCGCGTTCCGCGGGAGTGCGCCGGCGCGCGGCGGGGACCGCGACCGGTCGGGACGGGGCGGGAACGGCGGCGGCGGCGGCGGCGGCGCACAGCTGATCGAACAAACGAGCGACGCGGCCCGGCCCGCCGACGCGTGACAAAGTGACGACTCTCAAACGAACTGAAAGTGAGTGCGATGTTTCACAGCGAGTCCCCCGTTCCGCGCGTGGCCCCGGCGCTCCCCTTCCCTCCCCCCCCCACCAAGCGCAGCCGCCGCCGCCCCCGTGCTCCGGCGGGATAAAGCCGCGTTGGCCGGCGCTGAGCGCGTCATTAAAAGAATAGGAGGTAAAGTTAGCGCAAACTCGGTGAAAGGGTGACGGAGATTTGTCCGTGTATAAACGTAATGACATTCACACTATAACTCTCCATGTGTCAATTTCAAAGGACGTCGACGTCCCGAACAATGCCGCTAAAATGATGTCCAAATAACTCGGATGAAATTTTCTCTGAAATGCATATACACGGGATTTCACCTCGCGCATAAAATCGATAAAACATGAAAATGACACATTCCAATTCAACCCCTTTCAATGAATCGAGAACAACCGCGGCCCCAACAGTTATTCTCACAAACAAAATGTTTCAAAACATTCCCAACTTTGCGTCGTTTATGCGAAGTGCTATAGTTTCAAAGTTCTTGAACCTCATTTACGTGTATGGTTCGTAAGGTATCCAAACTTTAACGCATCTGGCGACTGACACTTCAATGCGCGCAGTAGCAGTACCTGAACGTGAGACGAATCGCAATCATAATTTACACACACAGGCATTCAAGAGTGTGTTTAAATTCTGCCGTCGATTCGCTGTCAAATTCATAATTCCAATTTACTGCCGGGGTTTGTTCCATTTAATCGATGCGATCATTTCTCCGACAGATTCAGCTTTGCCCTTACGTTCTCAGTGCAATAAAGAATATAAAGCATAAAAAACATAAACTACACATAACTAAATGTAGGTTGTAATATTGGCTAGGCGTTTTGTAGTAGAGAACATTCTAAAGAAACTACTATGAGGAACTGCTAAGGAACTTGCTATGAGACGGGATCGCATTCACGCTTCACCTGACCTCAGAGCCAGATGAACGTGCGCATAGAGCGAATTGTGGGTTTCACATTGGCTTGTGGGTTTCATCACTTTAGGTTGGGTTTCATCACCATCCAAGCCGGTTAAGCTGATCTCCCGATAAGTATGCACACAGTGTGCATGTGAGTGTAAGGGGAGAGGATGAACGCAAGGATGAGAAATGAAATTTGCCTATTTTGTTTGCAAATAAATGCAAGAGAACATTTAACCCTCGTACCATATCTGCAATTTACAATCAAGTACTATAACTGGGGTCTTTTTAGACCCCAAACTTTAATGACGATTGGAAGTGGTAAACAGGAAAGGGTATGGCAAAATACTGAGTAAAAATCATTGTCTTTATATAATATTTTACAAGTTATTTTCAATAACATAGTAAATATACTTTATTCATATTAAATATTTCATCAAAAGAATAATCTCTACCGTACGTAACCTCCATTTTTGATACATAATGTTTCATAAATATTTATAATAGTTCATGAAAATTATTTCGAGATAAATCAGACACACTTTTTGAAGTTCATGACAATATATTTCAAATGAGAATGGGAAAACTACAGGCTAAACATTAGGTCAATCTAGTCACATGTAACGAAAAATAATTAATAACTCTGTAATAAAATTTGGAAAATATGTGAAAATGGTTTAGTACCTGCTTAAGTATCTGCTTTAGTACCTGCACGAAGGAATTTCTAGAAGACTGAAATTGTCCTGTCAATATTTCGGAAAATATTAACACATTAACGATGATGATGATGATGATGATGATGATGGAGTTCAAAAAGACCCCAGATATGGTACTTGGGTTAAAGCAACTCAATTTGATTTTGTATTATTCAAAGTTGCATGCGATAACTCTGGATTCTGAAACTGGTCCAATATTCTACCACTCTGAAAAATTCCTTACTGGTTAAATTTAACAAGTAGAATATTGTGGAAAATGCCCTGATAAGACGTCATGAAAATGTGCTTAACATATCAGTAAATCAGATATTCTAAGTATTTTTATTCTTACAACAAAAAATTGTTTCAATTTCTCAGCATTTGGTTTTTCATGTAGATGGTCCACTTTTAGACTGTGGGATTTAGTTTTAGTACGACTTGCAAAATAAGCTTCGTGGAACATCACCACCAGCCCGCATTGTACCCCGACTATAACTGTAACATTCTTGTGTCAGATACCCCACAATACTGTAGCGTCGCAAAGGCTGTCAATAATGTTGGGGGCGGTAGTCTACATCCACATGTCCCGTCCAGCTCGGAGTCTCGAAACGCTGCCGAGGAAGAGGGATTAAAAGCAAAACAATAGTGTAATAAAGTATGTATGTTCAGTCATGTGAGATATTTTTGACACTGATTGTTGCAAAAAGAAATAGGAAGAATCTGAGGGTCCCATCATGTAATTCAAAATGGATCGCAACACCTCCGCCAGGCGGTCTGGAGCAATCTAGCCGCTGGCAAGGCCGGGGATACCACTTGAAGGCAAGGTTCATAAGGAGGCGAGTAAAAACCTCAGTGGAACTCAGTGGTGCAATCCTATAATTTTTACATCCTTTCGCCGAGGCTTGAGCGAATCGTACCAAGACACTGGAGGCGAATTAGAAAGCCGGATTCATAGACCCACGGAATAATTTTCCGGTGCCGAGTGTGGCGTGGAATTGGCTCTGCAGGAAGTGAGGGGTAGGTAGGCCACAAGGAGCTACGATGCACGCCGGTCGTACAGGGACTTCTGTAGTGGGCTTCTGTAACCTTGAAACAACGTTTCTCCGACTGGTCGCGATTCTACGGGCTAAAGCAATGTTGTCAAGGTCGATGCCACGAGCGGGAGTCCGTAGCACGAGTGCGACGACGAAATCTCCCTTCAACGCAGTTCATTGCCCCGCTACCAGAGACGCCATCCCTTTTGTAAAACAGCGGGGTTACTAAAAGTTTCCTTTCCGACGCTAGTTGCGCAGAAAAGCTTGTGGCATGCCACTGCCACCAACAGAAGACCTTGACACCACAGGGTTAAAGATATACTTCAATTTATAATAGCACCTCAAGGTCAAGTAAAAAAAGGGGGGAAGGCAGTCTCCAACACGGAACTTCAACGTCACTACTGTGTTGAACGTTCGCAAACGTCCTTCTGAACAGGGCTGGTGGCCGCAGCCATGCTTACCATGCTAGCCGCGCGTAACATGTGTCATTATAAATAAATCAAAGAATAGTCAATGTATTAGCCTCGAGGCTAGTTCTTGGTCAGTGTGCTCGCTTTCCACTATGCGGACCGGTTTCGATTCCAGGTCGAGGCAAGACTACAGCGCGCGTTTTCCTTGCAATGTCCCAGTATTTGTTGCTGTGTGACGAGAAAATTGACTTCTGGGCTTGAGAAGAAATACGGCGTGGGGATGTCTGTGTGCTAACCATACGTACCCTTTTAACCCTTTTAACCCATGGCCGCAAGGCAGGGACGTCGCCGGTAAGCCTGAGCCCGTTCACGGTCTGTCGCGCCAAGTACATACATACTCTACACATTAGGTAGTCGTAAAGTAATGGCTCACCGATGTATAGAACAGTGACAGTGATTTAGTGTATTACTATTGTTGCGACTCAAATAACGAAGAAAAAGGTTTCAGTTTTTTCAATAAATTTCTTAAGCACCCTGGTTTATTACATACTCTCAGTTTCACTGAAAATTCATTGTCAACCCCATTACACTACATTTCTCTCAATCCTTATAATTCTACGAAAACATACTTCGAAAACCGTCAGCTTTGCACATCAACATCGTAAAATAGTATCAGGTAAATGAACAAAGTAAAAACTGACCAGAGAATTCTTTTCTCCATCTTAAACTGACCAGACTTGATTTGCCTTTTAATAACGTGAAGTTTTTTCTGAAATTTGTTACCTAGAATTAAAAAAATATGTGATTTTTTCTAATTATATGCCAAAGTGTCAGTCATACAAAACTGGTAAGAGTCACAGGTCAAGTAAAAATCACTTAAAAATTAAGTGTAAAATGCTTACTAATTATTGTTGATGGAAGAAGAAATCGTAGAATATCCCTTGACAAGCTAAGAGTAGCCACCTTCCGTAAAGAGCGGCGTTTAACTAACTCCCGGTTGTTATCTTTAGGAAAAAGAAGGAGCCACGTGTTACCTCTGCACAACAACTGATATTTAGTTATCCACTACTTTTCTGTGGAATTTGCATTAGTTGGCAATACTTTTTAGTTCTCAAAATCATTTGTAGTTGGTAGCAGTTTGGATTCGACGTTAGTTTTCGTGCGAAGTTCATTTCTTTGTGTCTTCGTAAACGTTCTCTTTACTAAACTATTGTTCATTGATGAAAGATTGTAGATGATAACGGATATTGTGGAATTGAATAACAATGTGAGTGGGATACAAAATAGAGTGTGTTTTATTCTATAGCAAACTAAACGCCTTTCCTATATGAATATTTTATCAGCGAGAAATGAAATTATTTGATAATTTTCTTATGTCAAAAACTACAAGGTGTGTGAATTAATTTTGAGGTTTTTTTTCTGTAAATTTAAGGCTTTATTATGAACATCTGAATACATCATTATGTTTCAAAGTATTGTCCATTGCTAGCCACTACTTTCTTCCATCTTTCTGGTAGCATACGGATTCCGCGTCGAAAGAACAACTCATCTTTTAATGCAATCCACGAATCAATCCAATCTTTGGTACTTTCGTAAGATTGGAAGCGCTGCGTAGCCAGGCTGTGTTCCATGGATCTGAACAGGTAGTAATCAGATGGAGCAATATCCGGTGAATATGGCGGGTGGGGTAAAACATCCCATTTCAACGTTTCCAAATATTTTTTCACTCCACAAGCTACATGTGGTCGAGCGTTGTCATGTTGAAGAATCACTTTATCATGTCTTTGCTCGAATTGCGGTCGTTTTTCTTTTAATGCACGGCTCAAACGCATCAGTTGTGTTCGGTAGCGTTCACCAGTGATTGTTTCATTCGGTTGAAGCAGTTAGTAATACACAACACCGAGCTGGTCCCACCAAATACAGAGCATGCGTTTTGCACCATGAATATTCGGTTTAGCCGTCGATGTCGATGCATGACCAGGCAAACCCCATGATTTTCTCCGCTTAGGATTATCGTACCGAATCCATTTCTCATCGCCAGTGACGATCCGATGCAAAACTCCCTTCCTGGTTTGGCGTTGAAGCAATTGTTCACAGGTGAATAATCGGCGTTCAATGTCTCTCGGCTTCAGTTCGTATGGCACCCAATTTCCTTGCTTTTGAATCACACCGAGAGCCTTTAAACGTTTAGAAACGGTTGTGCGATCAACATTCAACGAGTCAGCAAGTTCATCTTGCGTTTGACATGAATCTTGGTCGAGTAATTCTTCCAATTCCGCATCTTCGAACTTTTTCGGTTGCCCTGAACGTTCTCTGTCTACTGTATCAAAAACACCACTTTTAAAACGTCGAAACCAATACTCACACGTTTTTATCGACGGAGAATGTTCGCCATAAATTTCCAATAGCATTCGATGACTTTCAGCAGCACTTTTCTTCGAATTAAAAAGAAAAAGTAACACTTCCCGCAAATGGTGTTTTGTTGGCTCGTACTTCGACATTTTCAGACTTGCAAACAAGTGTGTTGTTTACACATCAGCCCGAAGTCACACACTAAACAGTAAAGCCTATTCATAGAGCTTACACGAGAATATAGTTAGAGAAGAGTCTGATGCGATATAGCACAAGTTACGCCATCTATTGTAAATCCCTCAAAACTAATTCACACACCTTGAACATGAAACATTCTGTTTTGAAATGGAATACAAAAATGCTGCGTAACAATGACGGTTGGAAATTAAAAATGTGCATGTTATTCCAACCCTTGACTGTTGTATAATCACAAGTATTATCGAACATTGTAACTTTATCTTACCTAAAACATAGTTTTTTCATGGAAATAAACAGACGTGAAGAAAGAAAGAGAACAGCTTTCGAAGAATCTATGGCATTCAAAGGCTTCAAAATTATTTCGCATACTTCTAGCTCATCTTTTTTTGTCGACATACACCACAATAATTTTATCTTCAGAATCTCTTCCGGCATTCAAGTTCGAGTTCACAGATCACACTTAACCCTCGGGTTGTTTCCTGCCATCCGTTACTGCGACCCACAGTGGCCTCGGGGCATCCCCCCGCAGGGCCCAGCAAGGGGTCCCTCCGATCGCCAGTCGGCATTACTAAACCCTACGGGATTTTCACTGACTGCTGAAGGCAGCCTCCTTCGCTGGCTAATGCAAGGTTCGGGCCTCCACTCTAATCAGTGGCCTGGTGTGCCAACCCAGTTTCTCTCCTGTACCCTCCATGGGCCGACAACAGGAAGTCCAAAGGTTCATGACCCTTCCCTCTCTACTTACTTCCCACTCTCCTCAAAATGGAGTACTTCTTCGTCTGACCCCTCACCTTCAACCTATTCAGCAAGAGAGACCCTACCGGAAGCTAGGCTACCACTGACATAGCTTTAAGGCTCATGGGGGTACTCAAGCTCCACCACCAACTGCAAGGTCGTGTACTCCCTAGGTGGAGTTATTATTATTATTATTATTATTATTATTATTATTATTATTATTATTATTCCTCTAAATCACGACTAAGGATGTTATGTGTCAGCTGAATATAAAATCTACTCCAGGTTGCAACCAGCTACCTAAGGAGCAGATCCGGTGACTATCAGTGCCTCTACAATACTTTGCGCAAAATATGGGCTGTTCCAAATAAATTATTATATATTATATATAAAATATTAAATACTTTATTATTATTATTATTATTATTATTATTATTATTAGACCGCGGGTCTTCATGCAATTGCATTTTTTTACTGACTGTGCATATCGAAAGGAGATGTATATAACTTTACCTATCACCAAAAATAAAACAAATCTACCCTATTTTTATTTTGCATGTGTGCAAGTTTTTAGTTTAACTGCGTATTTTAATGTATGCGGTATATTTAAGTGCGTATATTCCAGGTGTTTGTGGAGAAGTGGATCGAAGTCGGATCTTTTCGGGTATTTCTCTTTCAACTTAGAAGTGGCTTTCTTCTGACAACGCGGGTATGGAAATTGAACTTCCTTAGTACCCTTTGCACGGTTTCAGGATTTATTTTCTTGTCAATTCCAATTTATAACTGTGGAGTAACTTATGGTGCATTAATACAAGGGTCCTTCTTTATTATTTTCACAACAAGATTCTCTTCTCGATCAAAAGCAGTTCGATCGCCTATTCACTGATGTACCATGAGATTATGTCACTCACTCTGCTTTTTTCATTAATAGAATTTTGCAAAATTTTGGGCATCATTAACCCTTTGCATGATGGTAAATAACCAGCTGATGCTGCTCAAAGTTGGTGTTCTTTTCTCAACGATACATTTCGCTTAAATGTTTAGGTTTCTACGTATCTGGTTCATCAACTGAAAGGTGACCTTGATTTGTTTTATTTTTGGTGATAGGTAAAATTATATACATTTCCTTTCGATATGCACAGTCAGTAAAAATATTCAATCGCAGAAGTTCCGCGGTCTAATAATAATAATAATGATAATCATAATCATAATCATAACAATAAAACACAGCACACCCGCCAACAAAATCACTAAATTAATACCGTCAGTCACCGGATCTGCTCCTTAGATAGCTGGTTGCAACCTGGAGTAGATTTTATATTCAGCCGACTCATAACATCTTTAGTCGTGATGTAATGGAAAAATAATAATAATAATAATAATAACAACAATAAAACACAACATATTCGCCAACAAAAAACACTAAATTAATAATTTGTATATATTAGGGCTGATAATTTAAAATAAAATGAATTTTAAATCAGTAAGATCTAGAGTAAGTAAATATTGTGCATTTTAAGTAAAGATTATCATATGACCCATTGCAGTCCCATTTTTAAACTTGCACCATCTGTTTGGAAACATATAAGGATTATTTTAGAATTTTTTCAATTTTTTTTTTGAAGATGAGCATTTGAAAAACCTCAAAATCAAAATTTTAAATTCAAATTTGAAAAACCTTTTGAACGCAACCCCCACTGAGTTGTATATCATATAAAAGGCCTGAGATAGCATAAAGGAGAATAGTGCAGGTTTCATGGTCGTTGAAATCCTTGACTTTGCAAAAATTTTTAAAAATTTCGGCGTCTTTCTACAACTATAATTGTGAAGAAACGATTATTTTTTTTAATGAAATATGCTCATCAAAAACACATCTTCAAATAAGGTCATGTTGAATTTTTTGAAAATATGAGTAGCTTTTCAATAATTTCCTGACAAACACAATAGTCCGCTCGGAATTGACTGCGCTTCATTTTCGTCGTTTTCTTACAACTACAATTTTAAAAATACAATTTTTCTCAATTAAATGTATTTATCAAAACTACATCTTCAAATAAGGTCAAGCTTAATTTTTCAAAATACGAGTAGTTTTTCTATAATTTTGTGACAAACATTAACATTTTGTGACTAAATTAGAATTTGCAATTTTGTATATTATTTCTTTGTTCGTTTCTTACATTCAACCTTTTGTTATACATTTACACCTTAATATTTTAGAAATTGTTTATTTTGAAATATTTGAAATAAACAGTAAAAAAAATTAATAGCTCTCAGAATAGCGACAATGCAGGGTCTGCAACAATGGAATTCACGGTGAGCTCGTGAATATGTGACGTTTGTGTGATTGTTGTGACCTGATGGAGATGTATAAAAAGGAGTTATAAACGTCTAATTTTTGCTGATATTTGCATGAAAATATTTAGGTTTCGCACCAAATGCTGTAACATTTGTAGTGAATAGAGTATGTGTTGCATGGTTTTAGAATACTCTTCTCTAATTATGGCCCTATGGAATGCATTTCTATGTTGTACAGTGTATCTGGCTTCTTTTTCCAATACAGGTTTGCAAAACTTTTGTATTCTACTTTTGTGCAGTTGTAGAGTTCACATAGTTCTGACAACACTGCGATGGAAACGGAGTTGTACGCTTCTTGGTTGAATTGGACGTTTTCAAATAATAGCTAAGATGTTAGTGGCGTATAAAGTGCAATATTTCACTACTACGTAGCTGTTTCCTCTAATACGGGAAAGTAAGTGTTGTAGCACCACTAGTTCAATAAGGTACTCCAAATAGTTTGATATTTGGTTTTCTACATATGCTCCTTCAAAAACCTCTTTAAAGCATGTTTGTTCAGGGATTGAAACTCTGTTGGTAAAACATAAATAACTGCAGGGTGTGTCATTATCTTACGCCTCCAAAGTTGCAGCTCTTCAATATGTCTTGATGGCATCACGATGTACAACTACATTTGACTCTCCCCCTGCAATGTTAGGTTAAGGTTGTTCAATGAGTCAAAGAAATCTGACAAATAAGGCAGCGTTACTTGAATAATAGTTTTTTTAAATTTCAGGCTTAGGTCTTTTTTTTATTATTATTTTTTTTATTTTCCAAAAAGGTAATTACTTCATATCGGAGCTCAAATAACCTTCTCAACATATTTTCTGTGGAGACTTCTAGCATCTTTATCTTCTAGCATCTAGCTACTTCCGTTTGAAATAATAGTGTTTTGAGTTATGTTCCTAAATCTTCGCAAAGAGTTTTAAAAAGTCGAGTATTTAAAGAGCTGTTTTTGATGTAATTACTTTAATACATAATTTTAAGATATAATGGAGTTCGTTTGGAAGCTGCCGTCTTAGCTGCCAAGGCTTCACTGTGTATGAAACAATAAATCGCAGTCACATTTTCTCTGAAAGAAAGCACACTAAAAATTTTTGCTGCGAACTCACTTTCAAAAACTGTTCGTTAGTTTTTGAAAAAAATAAAATATGAAATACTTTTCAAAAAATAAAATATGTAAATGAACAAATACTATTTATAAACAAGTTAATTTCCAGCACATCATACACATAAGGAAAGATAATTTCACAAATTAATTGAATATCTAAAAATAAATTCCATCCATTATGAATGCATTTCAAACTACAATATCATTACCTTATCCATATCTGTATATATATTTTCCCTAACTTCAATAAAGTTAAATACCATTTTATTGAACGAAAATATATTGTAATTAACGTTAAGTAAAGAAACCCGCCACCTAATGTTCTCTCTCTCCATTCACGACGCTAACAATGAACTTCTTGAAAAAATATCTCAAATAATCATCGCTGCATAGCAAGGTAACGTAAGGCATCGCTGCACAGTAACGCGAGGTAAGATAGTAATATCAACTTTTTGTAATAAACGTTCATACAAAATTATGGAACTCAAATTGTAAAATTTTTCTCACAAATTATATTCAAATAGTATTTTTAAGAGAGAAAACCTTTTTTTTTTCGAAGGGCTTTTCTTCAGCCGACAGCCGGTTACCCTTTGTGTCCCGATGGTACGCATATCGGACGAAACACTATCCTCGTAATCGTTCCATGTCAATCTCTGACATTCAGAAGAATTCAAAAGAATTTCAAAATGACAGCCGTCAAATCCATCCGCATCCATCCATCAAGATTTATCTTGAAGGATAAATATTAGAATCGTCTCATAACCCTGAATGAAGCGCTCAAAGCAATAATTATTCCAAATTAATAACTACGATATTACACTCTTCAGGCAAATGAGAAAGCATACCTCATCGCAATATTTGTAATTTACGTATGCATTTACATTACACCTAGGTATAAATTTTGGAACCTAATGTTCTACGATTTGTAATATTATGTTAACCTCTGATCCACCGCGTCTGAACGCACGTGGTTAGAAAATTCTTTACAGTAACGCAGGGCCGTCAGATGAACGAGCACGGGAATGGCCTTCGCAAAAGGTTGGGGTATGCGGCGATAGCAGCTTCGCGAAGTCACTCTTGTCACAGGCGGGAAGCAAGGGTGAGAAAACTTCGTGCGAATGCGTCGAGTTGGGTCAAACACATGAGTTGGGGTATCATAAAGGAACATAAAATTTTATCAACTTTTTAATGGAAGTTGGCATGTAAACAGAAAATGCAGTTATAGAAGCATTGATCATTACACCAAGGAAAAATTTCTACTTAGAGAATTCTGTATATGAGATCTATTAACAGTAATTACAAATAATGTAAATGAATATTTAAAAAAAATATATAAACCAAAATGTATACTATGTATATCAAGATAAGTATTAAGCAACATAATTTCAGGAACACAATGTCACTATTACTGACATTTAAACAAATATGATGTGCATAACTTTCAGAAAAAATACACGTGATAAACGCTTAGAAAATTGTAGCATAATGATGAAACGTAACATTATTTTGGATTTGTTATAACCTAAAACTTAGGCCTAAATTAAAATAAGGAAGCTTACTATTTAGAAGCGTCACCAGGTTTTTGCCGATCTCCGACAATTTTTTTATAGTATTCACGAAAGATTTCGTAACGCCTTTTAACACTACTCTTTTTGTTATTAAATACTTTTTGCACATCACCTCCGCGCTCACTGCAGAAGAAATCAAGAGCGCACTGGGACTGAAACTTGTTATGTCTTCCTGCGTCCCGCCATGACTGCGTACTGTGCAACCCTGAGAAATCGGAGCGCGGACTTCCCTTCGCCGCGGGCACCGCGTGCCCTTGCAGAGCGCAAGCATGCTCCGAGCACGTACGTACTCCGTTTGATAGCCTTGCAGTAACGTTATAAACGGTACCAGACACTTCCCAACGGATGTATATTCGTAAATTCACCTGACGTCTAGTTGCCATTATACGAACTACAACTAATGTGTTTCTCGCAACACAACGGTCTGAAGAAATTTAAATTTTTAAAAAAATAAGAATTTTGTGTGTATTGTACTACAAACAGGATCTTATATTTAATATTAGGTTAAACAACGGGAAGTGATTCTCAAAACATCCAACTGCCTCCAAGCACCTCTCAAATTACTTTCACGAACTGAGGGAAATTTGAAGCGGATGACAATGTTTGAAGCCAAATTACACAAAAAATACTCATATTTTTGAAAAATTGAACATTATCTTTTTTAAGATCTGTTTTTGATTAATACATTTCATGAAGAAACTAATGGTGCTGCAAAATGGCACAGACTTTCCCGTATTAGTTTTCTATTTTCTTGCGTCTTCGTTAGCTATTCGGAATTGCCACATACTCTTTCTTGCCAGCTACATTTTTGTCACTTTCTTAATTTTTCGGTTTCCTATTGGTAGAACGAAAATATTAATTTTAGTATATTAAAAAACACAAAAACCTAGCCGTAAATGGCAATTTTCTTTTCAAAATTATGTGCCGTTTAAGAGAAAATGGCGTTTTAGCAATACTAAAAATGCGAAATTTGAAGCTCATTTTCACAGAAAATTTTTGAGGTTTCAAAATACTTTATTTGAAGTTATTTAAGCACTTACACTCACAAATATAATAATCTTTACAAATTTTAATAATTTTAATAATTTACAAATAAAGATAATGTGCATATTAAAGTGTGAGATATCTTTCAAAAAATTTACATTTATATAATTTTTGAAAAAACAAAAAATAATTCAAAATAAAATTTACGTAATATTACAGAGTGTAATTATCACTATCTGTTACAAAAGTTTCAAGAAAAAATTTGCAGCCATATATGGGAAAATGGTGTTGAGCATTTCTGAAAATGCCGTAATTTGAGCTACTTTTCACAGAAAACGTTTGTGTTTTCGAGAAACTTTACTTGACATTATTTAAAGCATATATACTCGTAAATAAAATAATGTAAAAAAATCGCCGATAATGTACATATTAACGACGTGAGAGACAAGTAAAAAAAATTACATTTTGTAATTTTTGAAAAAAACCAACCGATAGACCAATATGGCTTCTATGTCATATGATAGAGTACATTTAACACTATCCCTACCAAAAGTTTAAAGAAAAAATTTGGAGCCGTTTTTGAGAAAATCTTGTTCTTGTATTTTTTTAAAATTGCGCATATTGCACCCAAAAAAATGTACATGACCTTAAAGAAAGAACTCACAATGAAGAAAAAAATTTAATTGAAGGAAAAACCTCTATCTTCAATTTTGTAGTTGGAGAAAGACGCCGAAAAAAATTCAAACTTTCACAATTTTCGAAAATTTAGAGATATCCGTGAAAATCGCACCTATTCCATGTTAATAAGTGTATTTTACTCTATTAATACAAGAAATTTAAAGAAAAAATTTGGAGCCATTTTTGAGAAAATTTTGAAAATCCGCGGGGGGGGGGCTTCATATAACGTACTCCCAAATTTTGAAGATCTTTTTAAAAATATAAAAGCTTCGACTAGAATCAGATCGACCAGGGAATGTCCATTTGGAAGAAATTTTACCTATGGTTTAGGCGCTAGCAGTGTTCACAGACGGACAGACGGACGTTTTACCTTTCAATTGGGTTTTCGGTATCAAGGACCTAGAAAACAGGGTTTCTGGCTACACCACGTGTTAGAGTATTTTTTTTCTTAATTTAGCAAGTGGTTATATCCCCTTATTCGTTTTCACGGCCCGGCAATTAATTTTTTTCCGCCGAAAATTGACCATTTTTTCGCGCAGCATTACATAACTTTCCCTATACTACGTATATCACTCCTTGTATACGTACGTATACGGGAAAGTAAAAATTTGCTTCAAAATTGTAGTTGTAGGAAAAAACCTCGCAAAAAAAATTTTTTTTACAATTTTCTAAAAATTAGAAATTTGAAGGAACATGAGACCTGCACCATTCTCTTACGCGTTCTTTACGCTATCTAAGGTCAAAATTTGATCACAAAATATTGTGTCATTTTTTTAGAAAAAATTGTTTTATAAAAAATTGCCGGTGTTTGACAAAAAATTGCGCAATATTATCATATTTTGTATTAAAATATTTTATATTTTAAAATATATAATAAATATAAATATTAAATATTTAAAAATTCAATATGACATTATTTGAAGATCTGTTTTCATGAACACATTTCATTTCGAAAATAATTTATCTTAGTTGTAGGAAGACGCGGAAAAAAGCGTTAATCCTTGCAATTTTCGAAAAGTTAGGGATTAAAACTTAAAAAAGACCAGCATGATTTTCTTAAGCGTCCTGTACCCTATCCGGTGTCAAAATTTAATCTAAAAATTTGGTGCCGTTTTTGAGAAAAAAGTGTTTGAACAAAATTAAAATTTGCCTACATTTCATGCCAAATAATCAAAAGTACTCAAATTTCCGAAAAATTGTACTGGACCTTATTTCAAAATTTGTCTTCAACGAAGAGATACCATTCAGGAAAAAATCTATCTTTTATATTTTAATTTTAGGAAGACGACGAAAAATGAGAATTTTTGCAATTTTCGAAAACTCATGTATTTCAACGAACATCAGGCCTGCACTATTCTGTTATGCGTCTATTTCGATATCCGACAACAAATTTTATTTTTTAAAATTTGGTGCAATTTTTTTTGAAAATTTTGAAAATGTCTCAGGGGCTTCATGTTAAATATCCCAAAAATTAAATATCTGTTTTAAATTCCACAGGCCGCGACATCGACCAGGTAGATACGAGATTGTCAATTTCGGAAAAAGTCGACTGAGCCGTTTAGGCGGTACAGTTAACCACAGACGGACAGACACGTTTTGCCGTCAATAGATTTTTCGTATCAAAGACCCACAAAACATGGATTCTGACACACGATGTGTTCTCTTCACAATGTGTAAGAGGAAGTCATTTACTGTGTAGATCCACTTTTGATCCACTTTTTTCCACTTGATCCACTGTGAAGATGTATCCACTTTTTTGTTACCAGGCCCCGGCAATAAATTTTCTGTCGAAAATTAGCTTTTTTTCGCTGCATTACAATACCTTCTCTATTCTGCGTAAGCAGTAGCGAGAAAGTAAATAAGAGTGTTTCTGCCGAAAATTCGCCGTTTTCCGGCTCATGATTACATAACTTCCTCTTCTTACGAAGGACTTCGTAAAGCGAGAAAGTAAAAGTGGAAGAACTTCTCTTGGTTGAGACGTTTGATGCACAACTGAATAGGACAGAAAGTTATGTATTATACTGGGCGTTGAAATGAAGATGTTTTGGACTGATAAATTTTCTTTCATTATGAGGGGAATGACACCTTTGTGCATTTACTTTTCAAGGTTGTGAGAGAATTACAGAGATGAATCAAAGTTATTTTGTCCAAGCAAATGTACATTATCATTCAGGGCACATTACGAAACTGTAAGTCCCCCTCGTTGTATTGATACGAGGCATATTTTTAAAGTAATTACCGTTTTGGAAAAGAAATCTTAAAAAAATTTTTTAAAACAAAATTTATTTTTACAAGATGATTTCTTAAACTATTTTTCTACATAGTTTTCACCATTGTTCAGATATTTTTCATAGCAAGAAAACAATTTTTCAATGTTCTCCTCATAGAAAGATGCCGTCAGTAAAAAAAGTCACTTCTGAAAACTGTTTTGGTACGCAAATAATGTGAAGCGAGCTGAAATTATCAGCCAACTTGTAGAGATTTATGAGGGAAATGTAATGAGTGATGGAATGGTGAAAATGTGGGTTAGACGAAGCAATGATAGACGAAGCAATTTTCATGACGAAGGACGGAGTAGTCGACCTTTGTTTCCCATGATCGGTTGGTTGAAAAAGAGAAAGAAAAAATTCGTGAAAACAGATGGTTTACAATAAGAATACTTTGTGATGAGATTTTCACAAGTCGCAGCACCGTTTCGCAAACAGCGGTATTCAGAAGCGGCATTCACTGGCAGCATCTTTCTATGATGAGCGCAGAAAAAAGTTGGTTTCCCACTACGATAAATGTCTGAACAATGGTGACAACTGGGGAGAAAAATACTTTAAGAAACGTTCTTTCAGGTAAAACAAATTTTATTTTGAAAAACAAAATGGTATGAATTTTTAAACAAAACGGTACATTGTCACGGTAAAAATGCCTCGTATTCAACATGCGTATTAAAGTGAATAAGAAAAAATATAACATTTACAATTAAAAATAATATATTTTAAACACGAGTGAACAAATATTAAGAGTTTGTTAAAAAATATTATCGTTCCCCAAGCTAGCGGGAACCACAACAACGTGTATAGTCTGTTTATAAATAAATCCTCCTTTAGGGAAAGAGGGTGTGTTCGTGAGAAAATTGTCAGATCCAATTGAATCAACTATTCAAAAACAGGAAGAGTAACGTTTTTAGAAGAAAATAATAGATATAAACGAACCATTATCTCTCTGTAGTATTCCCAAATAATGTTTAAATGATGTCAACTGCGATATTAATCTGCTCAATGAGAAGATTAACACAGTGAAGTAAAATTAGCTTTGCAAAATACTTTAATACATAATTAAATTAGCATTGCTTAAAATTTACATTTAGGATAAACATACAAATAATCTCGAGCAGAATTTTGCAGAATGTATTTAATTATGATATTTATTTTCCATAACAATGACCTGCTTCTTAAGAAGTGGTGGTCCAAGATGCGCTACATCGAGCAGAGAGTTTCTGCGTATCAGCTTTTCAAATTGAATTATAAGATCTGTGCAAAGTAAATGTTCAGTAGTAGTTAAGATGTACAAACACTACACAACAAATCCAACAATTATGTTTTAATGAAATATAAATAGACGACTAGCGCACACGCTTTGAACGGACACCCAAAAAAACACAAAAACTAAACAATTGTAGGAACAAGCCCTGAAGATTTATATTTCATGAACTTCATTAAACTACAACATTTCTTGACAACTAAATGCACGTATGTTCGAAATGACAGATGACAGAACTAATTAAAAAAAAGGTGTATTAAAAGTCAATCAAGAAACACACAGCCGCACAAAACAGATGCGGTGACTGTATTTTTCCGAAGTAGGTACACGTGTATGCGGTTGTCACGCCGCTAGTTAGGACGTGCCACGGCTGGCGACCGCGCGAGGCGGCGCGGCGGCGCGCGGGCCGCGGGCCGGGGCTGGCGCTGGCGCGTGCCACGGCGCTGGCCGCGTGGCCGCGTGCGCCGCGCCGGTGGCCGCGAGGCGCAGCGCCCGGGCGTCACGCCGTCTGCCGGCGGCGCCTCCGCCACCCTCCTCCCTCGCCGCCACCTCCGTCGCCGCCGCCGCCTCGGCCCCGGCCCGCGCCCCGCCCCACCCCGCCCCCCGTGCGGGGCCCAAATGCCTCCGAACGCAAGATCGGCCCACTCGCGCGCTTACCTCGAGCGCCGGCGCCGGCCGGCGGGCGGGCAGACGTGCGCGACGGAGCGTCCTCGGGCGCTGGGCTGCGGCCTCGGCCGCGGCGACGGCGGCGTCAACAGCGCGTGGCACGCCGATCAGCTGGGCCCGTCCATACTTGCGACCACTTTGCACCGACTTTTGAACGCGAGAGCGTGCATTTAGGGATCACACACAATCAAGTGTTGTGCTCCAATTCTCATTGGGTCGTCGGTGGTGGGGGGGTCGGCACGCGCCCGGGGAGGGGGCAGAGGGTTGGTACGCGTGGCGGCGCAGGCGGAAGGGCGGCCGGCGCGGGGAGAGGGAAGCGGGAGGCGCGGAGCTGTGCGGACCGGTAGGGGACAGGCGCGGAAAATGGTTTTAATAAAAAAAGTTTCGAGTCTTTCCGCCGCTAGTTGGCCACGTCGGAAAATGGCGACTCCATTCCGCGGAAAGGCGCCGGAGGCGGTGAGGGGCTCGTGGGACGGGGAGGGAAGGAGAGCGGAGACGAGAAAGGAGAGGGAGGCGGCGGCGGCGGCGGCCGCTTCGCCGGGACGCGAGGGGTGCCGTCCGTAAAATCAATATGACCCACGGCTACCACCACCACCATTACATGACACTAAGCAGCGCAATCACGGGATCGGCGGGACGATTCCGGCGCGCTGCCGCGCGACACTGGACGCCGGTGGCGTGACGGCCTCGTCGCGGGCGGCACGCCCCGGGGGCGGGGGCCCAGGCGGGCGCCGGCGCCGGCGGTGACAGTCGCGGTGACGATGACGCGGTGGAGTCGTAGAAGCAAGCCCGGGCGGCGCGGCAGCGGCGGCGGCGACGGCGGCGCACTTTGAGGTTATGTTACACTGCAGGTTAATTCTGACCACTACCACTAGGAGCAGTGTTCTCGAGTCTGAAGCGAAAGTATTTCCAAGTGATCGGAAGAACAACACCGCACTCGTCACCAAACGGCACCGACACGCTCGCTCGCATGCCACGCGACGCGAAACTCTGACCAACGTGGAACACGCGCGAAGTCGAGTATTACTCCACCTGCGCCACGCACTGCGCTCGCGAGACGGCACACGCGCGGGAGCGTGGCCGGCCACCCGGCCGGGCGCGGAGTCAGCTGGCGGCGGCGGCGACGGCGGCGGCGGCGAAGGCGGTGGCGGCGGCGGCGGAGGCGCAGGTCGGGGCCCGGGGGCGGCGGCGGCGGAGGCGCGCCGCGCCGCGTTACAGCGGCCAAAGTTGGGGCAAAGTTTTGCGCGGCGGGAGATCGATAAGTGTAATTCTTCGGCGAGGAGTTGGCGCGGCGTGCGCGGGCGGGCCGCCCCGCGCGGAGAGAGCGGCCGCGCGGGCGGAGGGCGCTCGTGCGGCGGCGCGTGCGACGCGCGTCACGCGTTACGCGCGAGCGTGCGCCCGCTGCCGGATGCCTTGGCGCTCTCGAAATCAGCGCTTCCTTCCGAGCTTGGAGGCCTGGAAGGATGCTTGTTGTCTGTGGGTATAGCAACGCTTCATCCTCACACATAGACGCACGCATGCACACTCACACACGCACGTACATGCACGCGCACGTCCACACATACCCTAAAACACGAGAACGGATTCGCTCGCACAAAGAGACGTTCTTGTGCTTTTCTCGCGTTTGTTGTAGCAAGCTGAAAGAAAACGTTCGAAAAAGGACGGCGTCGACGGAAAAAGACAGACGGCAAAGAATGGTAAAGAAAGAAAGAAAGAAAAGCGCCTGCGAAGAATGGGAGCAAGTGAGAGCGGAAGGGAGGCAGAAGCGGCCGGCGGGGGCGGGCCGCGGCGCGCTTCTCACGTGCGAAGCCCATTGTTGGCGCCGGCGCTGACAGACGAGCGCTCAGCGCCGCGCGCCAGCGGCCTTTGTTGCTGCACGGGGACGTTCTTTGGGGCTGTGTGATGGGATCAACGACAGGGATGAACAACGAGGACGGACGATAGGAATGAACCAGGAAGATACTTCGCAATTAAATCACGGGCCTGTCTCACGGGGAAGAATCCTAAAGATGATCCATGGACATGAATCATGGAGATGAACAATGGAAATGAACCACTGATGAACTCAGTTAAAGTACGCGGAAATGAAACAATGGATATACTTGGCATGTAAAGTCAGTTAGTATTGACGAAATAATTAGCCTATGTTACAACAGTAACTAAAAAATACAATGGGAATTCTCGGTGCACAATAGATTTCAAATGTTGGTAATTTTGAATGGGGAAGTAGAATAATGAAGTATACCCACAGGAAACAGAAATATTAAAGTAATCATGCTACAGAATTGTGCCTCAATGCCCATAAGAAATCATATCCCCGAGATGTAAAATCATAATTCCTTTCCCCTGTCATCAGGTACTACCATCGTCAACCAAAACATACCTAAATTCAACGAATGAAAAAATTGTTGGAGCCCATTTGGATTAACCTCGAATTAAATTTGTTGAATGTGTGTTGTTTTATTCTGAAACTATCACTAGTAAAGCTTTATGGCTGATCAGAGAATAAAAATATGAGAGTGGCCCGTTTATGCAAAACAGGGCCAGATTATATCTGCCAACAGGATCAAGGTATAGAACGCCCTAAAAATATTTTAATATTTATGTAATAATATGAAAATAAATTGAAAATTTTCCATTTAAACATTTAATATAAAATGTTTTTCATATTTATGAGCGAATACAAAATTGTATTAAATAAAATTATTGCTGACCCTTATCCAGCTGGGGAATTTGTTCTTAGCATAGAGTATTAAACCATCTCTGATGTAGGACGAACGTAAACATTTATAATTAAGAGGATAGATGTTTGTGGGCTCTGTACACTGGATTATGCCGGGGGCATCAACCGTGCCAAATTATCTTATGATAAAGTTGTCTGTGGATATTTACACCTGACAATTATGGATTCGTATGTGAGGGTATAATCAAAAAACCCGAGTCAGAGGCAAGAACTAAGAACAGGAGTCGTGAGAGGCTAGGAAAAATATTCGATCAGGATTCTGCTTTCGTAGATCTTCAATTAATTCCGCATCCTTTCCTGCTGATGCATTTACCTGGATGCCATACACAACTCCTCAGAGTGATTTAACAGAAATCGAAAGTGATCTTAGTTCAATGTACATCTGACGTTGTGTCACGTGTTTTGTTTTTGTTTTTTTTCGCCTCAAAAATTTTAATTATTCATTATTATTAATCGACGCAACAAGTCTCTTAGCTCCTGATCGCGCATTGAACGCCTTTTCCGGAGTAATCCTCCATTAATATTTGTTATTATGTACGTGTCATCTCGTCTGTCATTGTCAAAAGGACCGCCAGATAGCATCTGCGCGTAGTAGCTTTTACACCACACACCCCTGCGTCACTACCCAGCGGCCAGAATTGGGAAGGAATTAGGATAGGAGTAGGGTTAAGGAAACTTCCCAGAGGTTAGACTAGCCCTTGTGAAACAGCCGAACTAGTTTTGTTGGAACAAACTTCACATGAGATTTTCCGGGGATCGACAGGAACCTGGACCTCCTTGGTGAAAGGCAAGCGACTTCTCTCTGAGCCACGAGACAGCCTTTGTTGCCGAGAATATAAAGTTTCATCAATCCCGCTCTAATTGAGTCATTATAGAACTAGGGAATCTTCAGGACTGAAATTAAGGAAAAAAATGAGAAATAACTGAAAGGAAGAAGCCCATAAGATACGTCATTCCAAAGAAATATTGCATGTCTCACAAGGAAATATGAAATATGATATACTTTAGTATTATTTAATATACCCGATAACTTACACTTATGGCAATAACCTCAACAGAAACTACTTTACTTTCTACCTTTCTTAAAGGAAAGGCGATTAAATGGTGGGAAGTATGTACTAGTCGGGAAGGAGACTCTCGCTTGCAATGTGACTTAGGTTCACTAGTAGTTCGATTTCATTGACTGTAATCTACGTTTACTACAGTGTAAAGGTAACACAATGTTACTACTCTATTCAATTTGTAACTGTAGTAAGTCTTGGGGCTTGGAAACTATCCAAAAATCACACAACACACCACCCAACGCACAATGGAGCGCGTGCTCTCCTAATCCGGACACTGCGTAACACCGCATTGTGCAAACATGAGCGGTCCCCTCCCTGCGCCCCTCCCCGCTCCTCCGCCGGCCGCCGCCCCCCCCTCCGCCCCCCTCCCAGCGCCGCTCGCGCGCGCGACAGCTAGGGCGAACGGCCGCGCGGCCGCCCCCACCCCTCCCTGCCCTCGCCCGCGCGCTGGCCTTTCTGCACTCTGGATGACCGTTGTCGAAATGCTATAATGAGATTCAAATTAAAATCATTTTAATAATTCAGTTGGCAACATGATGAGTTTCGTGCCATCCCTCACTCGGCAGCTGAATCGATGGTCAGAAGCGCCACCATCCGCCGCTTGTCGCCGCGCGTCGTCGAATGTTTAGATTTCCAGGGACGTTTAGGTTTCCTCGGCAGCCCTTCCGATCGGGCAGAGAAGACTCCGGAGAAAACAGGTTGTGGAACCTCTCCTCGGTAGTCTAGGGGGCTCACATTCATTTCCAAACATTCAGTGAGTTTGGTGTTGATTGTAGACGCCGAATGTTCAGGAGAATTGAAATTCATCTAATGTCTTCAGAGGAGAACTTACTTCAAAGACCAGTTTTTTTACGTGTAAAGTCCGTCTCCGTGAACTCTTGGCTGGCCTGCTTTTTGTTACGTACGTTAAATGAGTTCAAAGAATCTAGATGGAAAACGAAATATATTTGTATAATGTGATGTTTCTGAATGAAGAAAAGGCGTCAGCTGATTGCGCTCTCATTATAATACAGATTTTAAGAGAACTACCCAAGCAAATAACAGCAATTTTTATCGCAATATTTAGCTTCGGTTATACTCCTCGAAATGAAAAACTGCTTTGTTGTAACAATAATAATATAGACAAGTTTCGAATTGTTCAAAAGGCTTTTCGAATCTTTTACAGAACTCTGCAAAACGTTTTAACAAGTTTGTTCGAATCCAAGTAATCAACTTGTTGCAGATCAGAAACAATGAGCGAATTCTCCCTGCACTTAAGTGGTAGATATATCACAAGACGCAGACAATCCCAAAAGAACAGCTCAAATTGAAAAGGAAGCATTTCACATCAAGTGCGCTTTAAGAATAAGATAATTCCTTGCAGACAACGTGAATAAAATGCAACTCTAAAAAACATTGTTTCTATACATCGCTCTACCTTGTGATTCAGTCTTACAGACGGACATGATTCTAAAACTAAGAAAAAGAGAATATCAAATGTACCTACAACAGATCGTTAGTTTTCTGAAACAGAGATATTTCAAAACAATAATAAAGACAATACAACGAATAAAAATTCATACAGTAAAAGCAGTTGAGTAGGGCTTATGTCCGCAGTTCTCTACAAAACATATACATCAGACTTTATATAGCTGTATTTTTTCTCAGAAATTGGATGGTTTACGGATGAGGTGAAACTTCTCGCGTCACAAAAGGATATTAGCTTACTAGTTAGAGAATACAGGTATCTTGGGGGTGATTTGGGCAATTTAAGAAAATTGACTGGGAAATGTAGAATGGTATTTGTTGAAGTTGCAAATATAGCTTTTCCGGAGAGCTTCAGATGATGTTCGTTCCGAAACAAACTGCTACCGTTTTTTTAATCCATTGACACAAGGGAACATTCTGAAAACGACAAGTAAGAACTCTTAGTGTACCTCAGTGTAAGAATCAAATAAGAAATTATCAGTATTACCGTGTCTAGGTGAAAGGCCAACGTTTCCTACCGTTTTTTATTCGTTATAATATAACAAATTTTGTGGCGCACATGCGTAGCCGCCTTTTGGCGCGATGAGCCGCTGGTGCCCAGAGAATGCAGCTTTGAAAAGCTACCTACCTTGAATATCAATACAGACTTCAGTGCAGTTAACACGCACGTATTACTAGCTTCTATACTGACGAGGTGATCCGTTATTAAACTGCTCGGCTGCAGATTCCCAAACAATTGGATTTCGTGGCATCTTATTTTAGAGGCGTCTGTTCTCAGAATTTGTCGATCCGCTATGGTGGCTCCGCGGCGTCCAGGAGCGGGCGCGATTTCTCAAGCATATTTCAAAGCAGTTCGGAAGTTTAAAGAAGTTCAATCCATTTCAAAGAGTTTCATACGAAAAAATGCATTCCCTTCCTCTTTGGAAGGTAGCCGGCATTTTTGGGGGGAAAATTAATATTATTTTGAAGGCGCAACGTTTGAAATATATTCTCCCTGCATTTAATTAGCCCCTAAGAATTGTTATAAATGATTAAATTACAAGTACGGTGCCAAATTTGAATTAATTGACCGCCCATGAGCCAACAGTATCGATAAAAAGTGACACAAATGAAAATCATACACTATTTTCATTTCTTAATTAACATTCATTAATAATATACACTATTTTCTACTTCAAAAGACAAAATACACGTCCACTGTAATTAATGATTATGAGATCTCACGTCTCGAAAGCAAAAAGTGAAATATGTAGCATTTGATATGAACTAAAAGTTTGTACAGAAAACTGTTGTGCGGTGCGGCGCCTTTCAAATTGATTTCCGCAACGCGAGGCGTAGGGCAGGTCTTGAGGCGGCGCCCGGAATGTAATCGGGCCCGCAAGCGCCACACAAGCGTGCTGCCTAACGTAAGATTCGACAGAAAAAGACTCATTGTCACGAGGATTGCTTATGCTCAATATCAGCATCCATCACGCATAAGAATGCCTCGCAAATATTGTGCTAAATGCAATATTACTCTCAGTGTGGAATGTTTTGGTCTATTCCACTTCAGAAAGTAAAGTAGATTTTTCTGAAATTACTTTTGTACTATAATCTTAGCTGAGTACAAGATCATTTTCGAAAATATGTTTGTAGTAGCCTGTTCAATTATTACCATCAAGTTCTTTTTTGAAAATATTCTTCTAGTGTAATCGTATTTGTTTTGTTGATACATTACAATAACTTACGTAATTATGTTGTTTATTTTATTTTATTTTTGTTTTAAATTTAAAAAAAGTAGTTACTAACATTGGAATCCAGCGGGCATAAACATTTGTTATGAAGACATTTTTATTATTGCGGAAAATTTCATACCAAGTTCCAGCGTCCTCATATGAGGACAGTCCTCCACATCTACCCAAATTAATAATTTGAAATAATTTCGATAAAAGTAAATAACTAGCAATCAATTATGATGATTTTTTAAATTTCATTAAAAAACTGCAGTAAAAATGATTTGGGACTTAATGGGTTAATTACGAATAGCTAGCCCAAGCCAAAGAAAATTGAAAACTAATACGAGAAATCTGTGCCATTCTGTAGCACCACTAGTTTCTATTGAAATCTGTTCCTGAAAGGCAGATTTTGAAATAAAGTCATGGCCAATTTTTCAAAAATATGAGTAATTATCGTGTAGTTTTGCCCACAGAATTTTTTCTCAAAAATTGCTCATTTTTTCTCGAAATTTTGTCCTTGGACGGTAAAAAATTCGATGCTAGTCCCATTTTCGGCTCTCTCCCCGTTTTTCCGAAAATTTGTCACATTTCAAAACTACAAATTTTATGATAGAGATTTTTGCCTCAGACAAATCTTTTGTAAACATGTAGCTCTTTAATAAAGGTCCGGTACAAGTTTTTAAAAAAAGAGTATTTTGCGCTTGAAATTTAGGAAATTACTAAAAATTATTTTCTCAAAAAAGTTTTATTTTTTTAAAATAATTTTCTAGGGACAGAAGACAATTAGTTCTTTTAAATATTCTAAGTTTATAGTTCAGTAATATTTTCAGTCATGCTGAACTATCAACATAACTGTCATACTGAATGTCTGTGCGTCAGAGGTTATTTTAGAATTTTGTTTTGCAAGTTAGTAATAGTAATTTAATTAAATTGCTGTATCCATTCATTTTCCTTCTATATTTTCTTCGTTCACTTTATTCTTATTTTTAAATCAATTCCCAACTACCCAAAACTTGGTAGTTGTTTATGTATGTCAGTATATTACTTAGTTACCATAGTTTCTTCTTTTTACACAGCTGTTAAATGCATGTAGTTTTACTTTCATTAACATTAACATCAATCCCTTCTTCAATTGGTTAAACGTTTCTCTAAGATAATTTTCTAGCTATCAGTACCACATAAAGAGCTTAGGTACTCATTTGAGTTGATTTATATACTATACTTTTTGCTTCAGACTTCTTCGTTCTTCTAGTATTTTATTTAAAGACATGTTGATTATGGAAGCTTGAATTGTGGGATCTTTGAATAATGCCGGTCAGTGAGTCGCTATGTGCTCTATCGTCCGCGATTGCTAGCGCATCGACCCCCGTCGATTATTTCCTATGATAGTCGTGTTTTATAGGTACATTCCTCCCCGGTTTAGGTGGGTAGAAAGTAATGTAAATGAAGTGACGAGTAATTAAGAGATTCATTCACTTGGCCGCTTCATGGCCAAGGCGTGAGTTGTCGGAACCGGGAACTAAAAAATGATATTTATTACATACTATATAATTATTTTATATTATATTTATTATATGCAATATATAAAATATTTCGTCTGCCGACGACAGCATTTCCGAGGGCACCCAGCGCGTGAACTTCAATAAAGCCCTAAGGACGAGAGGCATCGGCCAAAGCGGACAAAGACGCAACGCGCAGCTGACATTCGCCGAGCCGGACCAGCCGCTGCTCTGAGAGCGGGAGGTCATCTCACCGAGTCGTGACGCAAAGACCACGTCTGCAAGCTTCGAGGGAAACTATACTATAATATCGGAGACCGTTCACCTGTATGCCCGCTGGATTTATATTACCTTTGCGTATACTACAATAAAGTGCGTCCTCCTGTAACACCAAAATGTTTATGTTTTTACATTTTTTCCAGTTTCATAGTTTTGGAGATCTTGTGTATTCTTTCATTTTTGTTTTTGTTTTTTACAGTTATTTCTCTTTGGTGAGTGATGGGACGATGAGAGAGATTGAATGGACAGTGCATGCTTCCTCACTCCCAGGTGTTTGTTATTTCAGGATTTTGTGATTGTGTGCGGCGCGCTGGCAGGCGCGTGCAGGCAGTGTACGTGCGATCAGAGCGACGGCACGCAGTGCAGCGTCCAGGCAATGACCCTTCGGGCGCAGCCGTAATCTACATCATGCAGGAATGGATTGAGTTGAATATTTATCAGGCCATTAGTTAATTAGTCATGTGAATTAATGAGTTAATTATCATGGTGTTCCTAATCATTTCCAAATCAATAAACAAAAATCATTGGAATAAAATCTAAACTAGTCTTCCGTCAGTATAACGTCTCAGTATTTCCAATGCGCGAAGATATTGAAAGAAAATTTCCCAGCCTCCGGCCATATGAGAGGTGTCTATCGTTTTGTTAATCCCCAGGAATTCAGGAAGAAGCCAAGAAGCCAAAAATATTGTAACAGTTTTCACTTTGACTGAAAAATGCGGGTGCTACTGAATTCTTTATACTCAGTTCGTTACTGCTTATGTCACCAGTCAGTAACGATAGTGACGTAACGTCATATGACAGCAGGAGGCAAGAAAGAGGCAGCCTACCCTTAAATATTTGCTATTCACGTGTTGCATTGTGGGTCAGCAACGTTTTAAAACAAACTTGGTAAATAAAGAACTGCTGTGTTGGGTATGTACTACACTATGTTACTATAGTTACTGTGTTACTATTTGTAAAGACTGTTTTTGTTAAAATATTTAACTTATTGCAGAGTTATACCAAATAATTTAATTTGTTGCTCTTGATCAGTGTGTTTGTTATTTTGTGGAAAGCCATTTTGTGTGGTTTTCCTCAGCACCATTTTAAGTGTACTTCAGAAGGTTTAGTAAATAGAAGAGATGGTTTGTATCGAACAACTCCTTTTCATTCAGAGCAGAAATGATACGGATGTTCATGCAAAATCACAAAGTGAAAGCACAACTCCAAAGAACTTTGTTTTTAACAAATAATGTTTTCTCTTTCTCGACAGTCTTAGAGATTTTTGTTAGTCACGAGAAATACAAGTTAAATGACTGGGAGAGGTGGCCCACGGCATCAACTGATGTCACTGCAGTGCCTCTGACCGAGAGGTTCGAGTCCCAATTCAGTCGCTGTCTGGAGGAGAATTCTAGAAGCCTGCTGCCCTGATCGGTAGTTTTCTGTGCTTTCTCCGATGAACACCAAGCAAATGCCGGAGCAATACCCTAGAAAATGGGCCACGGACCGCGCGCGATTTTTCCTTCCTCTTCCTTGCCCTATCCTCACTTACAATTACAGTTACACTTACATGCACTACACTACCATAAATGTCGGGAGACAAGTCGAGAGCGTAGTGCTTATCACGGTTGGGAAGGTGCTCCGCTGGTGGAAGCTAGCTGGTTGGAGAAAATCCCGTAAGCAGACGGTAGGGCGGCATCGGATCTCGCCAACCACCGGGGAAGATCACCGTCACCTCTCGAGGAGGAAACATGCACTACACCTACGGGACTAATTCCATTGACCGGCTCGGAATCACTAACAAAGAGGCAATCAACAAGTAAAGCAGACAATTAATAAACATTGTAGATAGTGATTTTGATTTAGAATATTGTAATTTAATTTAATACCGTAAACCGGGGTGGTTTTGTACTTTTAGTGAATAACTTGTTCATTTGTCACGTAATTAACAAAGTTATAGCAGTTGATGCAATTTAAAAATATGCTTTGTCTATTTTATGTGGTGAACATTATTGAAATAAAAGTCTTTGAACAAAAAATCTTACCTAAACTAGACTACCTACCAGCCCGGATAGAAGGAGGCAAAGTTATTATATTCACGCCGGCAGTACCACCAGAAATGGTCTGCCCATGCTGTCCAAAAAACCATCCGTCACTGCCGTACAAGAAAGGCCTAGGGGAGAAAATTAGACTAATGTGCATCCATGTGTGGGAAAAGCACAGACGCCACTCCACAATATGGTACCTTGGATGCGGCATAGAGGTTAATGACCGACGCCACATAAATGCCGCTGTCTTAGGATGAGACAAACTACATTCACGAGCCCCCCTGATGGTTGGCGCTGCTTAGCAGGGCCTGCGCGCGACACGAAAGGGAGGCTTATGCGGCCAGCGCTCTAAGAGAATCGGGAGGTCATACCCGTCCCTGCAAATGATGTGTTGGTATTCCCAGTCTGCGACGAAAGCACATCCTGCGCGAAAATGGATAGCCAACGACGCAATGCGAAGAGGCACCTCTCGAGGGCGCTCGGTATAGTTGAAGTCGCTCTAATCCGAAGGGTGTGTGACATGGAAGTCAATAAGTCAAGGTGCATAAAGTTGCGAATCTGGCAGGAGAACCGCACCCCCACTCACGCAGAAAGAGATGATACCGGCCCGCTGTGCCCCCAATGGCTATGAGCTATTATTCGCAACCGCAATTTTTTTTAACAGACAGCACTCCACTTTAGAGTACACACTGTTGAACATAGGAGGCAACAAGAAGTGCGAAATAGATTCCGGCCAAACACCTCCAGAACCAGAAAGTACAGGATATTGCAAGCAACCCGAGGGCCCGAAAGCCCGACAGATGCAGATGAAGAAAGAAGAGCTAATAGTGACCATGGAAACAGACCAAACAGCCTAGAGAAGAGACCGCATTACTGTACTGAGGGCAAACACACCTCAGACTAAAACAGATGGCCCTGAAAATTCCCAGCCTGTAGGACAAACCCAGCAACAGGTGCGTGACCAAGCCCACGATGATTCGACCACAGTCGGGTCCTGACAACCCCCCTTCCCCGACACCGGCCCCGCAGACACACAGGTTACTCACGATGGAACAGCCAGAGCTCTTCCTCCGAAGAGCAATACCACCCAGTTCTTCTTTAACACTGGCCTCACTGCAGCAGTAAGAGACTTTTTTAGCAGCCAGCTAGTTCCGCAGCAACGAAGAGGTAAAAAGAAAAATAAGAAAACCGGCATGAGTAATGAGCGATACCACGGAAGAATACCTAACAGAGACAATAACAAGCCGCCTACGACGCGAGCCTCTGATGCCGCCAGACAAGACTTCCACGCCCATGCTCAATCAAGCCCCGCGGAAATGCGCGCAGTACCCTCACCATTGAAGGGGATGACCCCTCCCCCAAATCCCCGCACAGAAGAGAACACAAGAGATAGCCAACGCCGCTCAGAAGACCCAGGGGCCCGAGACGGTCGCGCCCCCACAAAACACTTATGAAGAGGCCACAGCCCTATGCAGCGAAACTGTCCCCTGCGTATCCAGAGACAAGCTTGAGGACCTCCACGCGCGAATTACAGACGTATTTAGAGAAGTATTTAGAATCAAAACCCCTACACGAGATGCCCTAAATCGTCCTGCAAACAGAAACTGGCAACCACCACTCGCCGATAAAGAAAATCAGAAAGACGTACACCGCCCAGAGGCCTGGTGGATTGTCGGAAGGGACAGCTCTCAATGCACGATTCCTGCCTCCGCAATAGAGGACCGTTTTAAGAGCACCTGCAGCGCGGACGGACCCCTCTAATTACAATACAAGTATCTATGTAGCAACACACGGGACGCAGGTTGACACCAGCGACTTCTCCCCAGAAGAGGTGATAGCCAGGTTTACCAAAGCCACGAACAGAACACCTGGGGAAGACAGGCTGACGTACAACCATCTTAGTCAAGGAGACCTCAGCGCCAAAATACTTTCAATCAAATTTAAGCTGGTAAAACGGGCGGGTAGAATCCCGAAGGCGTGGTGCAAAGCCCGGACAGTAATAATCCATAATGGTGGCGACAAAGATGATATCACGAATTACAGGCCCATTGCCCTAGTAGATTTAGAAGCTTTACACCAGGCTGTGGGCGGCCAGAATCGGGACCTGGCTGGAACAAAACAAAGTCCTCACGCCTGCACAGAAATGGTTCCGGCCGTTCGATGGGGTGCTGCAATATAGCTGCGTTCTCCAGCGACAAATCAGCCGAGCGAAGGCGGGCAGGTACGACCTAGCGATCTTCCTGTTCGACCTGAAGAACGCTTTTGGATCGGGCGCACCGGGACTCCGTGAGTTCGGCAGGGACGGGGGAGGAATTTATTCAAGTAACTGAAGATATCTACACAGATACGCAGACAGTGGTGTTGGCGGCCCAGGGCCCAACAGACGCGATTCCGATCACCAGAGGCGTCCGCCGCGGCTGCGTACTCGGCGGGGCTCTTTTCAACCTGGTGATTGACGCATCAATCAGGGCAACGGCAGCCGCACCTGAAGCTCCAGCCACGATCTTGCCTTATGCTATCGCCATCATGACTGACACCGGAGAGCAACTCCAGCACGCGGTCGACGCTGCACATGTCGCGTGACCAAGACCGACGTAGAAATCAAGCCTGCAAAGTGTGCAGCGCTGAAATTGCTAAAAGAAATAAAGTGGAAGCAAACCTAGTAATTGGTGGGCACACAAGAAAGCATCGGCATTGTCGACTCAAAGCGGTACCTCAGTTGTCCTGTAAGGGTTCACTATCATTACTGACTGGTGATATTCACAAACGGACAGGCGGGCAGACAGACAGATGGTTTGAAAAGAACCACTTTTACGGTATCAGGGGACTCCAAAACGTGTATTTCCGTTGAAATCTCAAAATCGATTTTTCGCAGCATTACATGACGTTTTCTATACTATGTACACGTACGTATACGGGAAAGTAACTAGTGGTGCTACAAAATGGCACAGACTTTCCGGTGTTAGTATTACATTTCCTTTGGTCTCTGCTAGCTATGCGGACTTGCCACATTCTCTTGCCAGCTGTCATTTATTGTGACATCTCACATGTTCATGCCGCAAAACCAAATATTTCGAATATTTTATTAAAGGAAAATATGATATTGTTCATAGTGACAAATGACGGCGCGGAGGCGTAAGAACATTTTCGTCTATTTATGACGCCACAATTGTCAGGCTAGTAAAATTTGTGTAGACAGAGATAAATAAACAAAATATTTGAGGTTACGAGAAATTGATCAGCACGAAGTTCAAAAACAAACGTGTGACAAAATTATAATCATTTTTTGGGAGGTTTCATAAGACAAGTGCATAATTTTTAAAAGAAAAGTTTTAATTAAATAAAAAATATTTTTTAAAAGATAAGTTTTAAAAGAAAAATTCATGCGGTGGCATGAAGTCACCTGCGCGGCACAGTGCGACCTCCGGCTTAAGGTAATTTTAAAGCTGTAATCAACTCCATTTTAGAAAAGGTTTTTATGTTTTTATTTCTTATGCCTGTCCAATTTTGAGATCTGCACCAAAAGCAAAAATAAATCGCAACCAGACTTCAATATATTTTTTATCCCAAATATTCTTAAAGCTCCGTGGTTTATTTCAAAGAAATTCTTAATGAGTTAAGAATGCTTTCTATGCAAAACATTTTTCTGTAAATTTCGGAAAATTCTATTACAGCAAATCGAAATCGATTCAAACGCAAAATACCAATGCAATTCTTTGAACCTTCTGAATGTTCTCTCTTCAAAGCATATCCAACTACTTTCCTTCTAATTCAACTATTATTACGTCACGATGTGTGAACTTGTTTTATCAAGCTACACAAATCTACATAAATGTATAAGCCAATATTGTTCATCTGCTTCCTAGGGCATAACTGGCCCTAGGAAGACATTCAATAAAATATTTTTTTTTAGATTCACATTTAGAAAACAAACTTCCGAGAGACCTAAGGCGACCTTAAATAATTTTTTTAAGCTTTCTGAGACATCTTGCATGTTCTTGATCGTATCCATACAAGAATTCAGTCTTCACGAGGGAACAGTAACGACCACCTGCGTTAATTGAATATCACAGTACAGTTCACTTTCTCAGGTCCTCCGATTTTTAATGTGAACCAGTTCTGCATCTTTTTGGGTAAAGGTGATCCATATATAAAAATGGATGTTGGTATATAATTTTTTTTTAACTCAGAAGGTTTATGTGCTGTTAATTCTGCTGTAACTCCACTACATGGCTCTGTAGAATAAAAATAAATATTCACGTCAAATGTAATCCGCAACACATTCGGTAGCGTTTTTAAATCTATATCGTTAAACAACTCCTAAACGATGCGTTCTATGGCCTTAAAAATTAAAATTTTTATTCCTAAGGCCTAAGGCGTTAGAGAAATATTTCTCAGACCGTAATCTACAGAGTGAAACCTTGAATATTCTATTATATTTTTGCTGGTCCAGTGCTTCCCGATATTATCTCATCTGCTCAGAGATGAGCAGAATCTGCAATTAAATGTGAATGAGAGAGTCAGAGAGTGGCAAAGAGACAGACAGGGACAGGGTGAGGGAAGGAGGGCGAGACAGTAAGAAAGGGTGATGGAAGGCGAAAGAAGGAGATGAAGGGCAGAACGTCTGCCAGGTTTTCCTAGTAAAAACATAAAATCGACACTGAATTGACTTTATGCAATGGTAAAATCATTCAATGGTTCAATCATCACAGTATACGCTCCGTGCTCTTAAACCAGAAAACACGGCAATAATCTAATCTTTGGGTACCTGGCATACCTGTGCATACGGCGTCAGATTGATCCATACAATTCAAGAGCAATAAATATTGCTCGTTAATTTCTATGATACCTTTTATGTTAATTATTTTTTTTGTTAACGTTTGAATTCAACTGCTGGATGTTTCCCGCTGTTCAGGCAACGGTTGTATCAATATAACACAATGTATGCTTAGTTGAGTAAATAGTGAATCAAGTATGTGAAAACGAGAATAAATAACTCCTTATTGATTAAATTAAATTTTAAACAATAAATAAAGGGAACTAATAAAACGTCACACATTAAACACTGTGTGTAATTTCTTGTTCAGGTTACGTCATTTCAGCCCATAATAAGATATGCGGATATTACCAAAATAACTTATTTATGCTTGGGATTTTATTTTTTGGCGCGTGGGGGGGGTTTATATTCAGAATGGATATCTCACGATATTTCGCGTCGTTCTCGATCGTGCTGCTAGGGGTGGAATGATCGTCAGCACTGCTCGATATAGTCGCGATCATGCGACTTTCAGTGTCATGACTGAACACGACAAGAAATACCGTGAGCTATTCCATCATGAAGACACGCCCCATGCGCCAAGAAATAAAAACCTAAGTAAAATTATTTCCAATTTTGTCCACATTCGGTTTAATCAACACCACCTAGACATATTCAAGTGGTATTGGTAATATCACAGCACTTTAAATGATATGTAGTGAGAATATTTCACGAATTAAAACATTAAATTAGTAGAATGGATAATTAAAATCACAGGAATTACGAAAAAGAGAAATATTACTCAAATTGCTAACGGAATATGTGAAACATTAATTAAGCTCCGAGTTATCACTGCATTCTGGAATAACTTATAATCAAGTTGTTGTGTCTTTGCAATCAGAAGAAAAACTCCGTTTCTCACAACATTTATTTTTCACAACATAAATATACAAATGGTCGCCGGTAGGCGAGCTGGGTGAGCCGAAGGCTCTGTTTTACGGCCGACGGCCCTGGCGAGTTGTAGTGTGGGGGCCGTGACAACGGCCGCGGCGAGCAGGTAGTGTCGCCGGTTGCGAGTCGTGGCGGCGGCGGAGCCGTCGCCCAGGTGCCGAAAGGCTGGAGCGCGGGGGCCAGGTAGAATCCGCGACAGCGTGAGGCCGTAGCACCACCCGGGCGATGCCAGGCGGAAACGTCGCTAGCCGAACGTGGCGACGGCAGCGGGGCCGTCCGCTCGGCAGTAGTGAGGCCGGGGAGTGGCCGCGTCGCTGGCAGAGCGTCGTGGCGGCGGCGGAGCCGGCGCCCGGGGCGGCGAGGCAGTGGCGTTGCAGATCGCTGTTGCCTCGGCGTGACGAGTCGGTAGACTCGGTCGTTTGGCTCGTACTGGCGGATGCCTGTGCTGGACCTCCGTTGATCTCTGGCAGACGCGTTGCAGAGTCGCTGATAGGTTGACGACTGGTAGCTGACTTCCACTGACCAGTTGTCCACCGGGCTTTTATACCCCGGTGGGCCAATGGGAAATCGAGTTCTACGCTATGGTCAGTGCGCAGCGCGTTTGTGCTGCGCCCTCTTGACCGAGTCTTGCGTTTTGCTGGGGCGCGCCGTTTCAGTAGTCGGCGCGCACACAGCACCAGTAAAAATAATAATCATCATCATAATAATCATAATACGGAACATAACGTAAGGAAGGAGGAAGAGGCCTCAGACAAATTGAAGCCTCCTGGCACAATGCAATAGTTGGAATGGGAAAATATGAATTCAGTCATCAAGATGACCCTCTTATGAGGCAGGTCATGAATCTGACCGAAGAATGGGAAACAGAGGCATTGTTACTGTAGCAAAAAGCATTGCAAAGAAAACTATGCAAGACACGTCAAATAACACAGACACTGAACTTCTGGTAAAACTAAACATGAAATGTGAGACACAAAAATTGTTAAAGAAGTCGTGGAGGGATAAACCTCTCCATGGACAATATCTAAAAAGAATGGACAAGGTGCAGATCAATAATGATCAATTATTTATGTGGCTTAAAAGGGGAAGAATGAAGCCAGAATCGGAAGCAATTCAAGTAGCTGCTCAAGATCAGGCGTTGAGAGCACGACATTATGATAAAGCGGTTCTCAAAATTTCCCAAGATGACAAATACCGAATTTGCCAGGAGCAAGTAGAAACCATTGATCATATTGTCTCAGCTTGTCCAATTCTAGCAAAGATTGAATACTTAAAAAGACACGACAGGGTGTGTAGTTACCTCCACTGGCAGATCTGTACCGCCCTCGAAGTTCCGAACACATGCCCCAAGTGGTACAAACACTCACCAAAACCGGTGACATCGGTTGGATTGTGTACAATATTGTTCGACCAACAATTTCAAACTGATCGCACGATAGCAGCAAACAAACCGGATATTGTTATCCGGGATTTTGAGAAAAAATAGTGTCTACTTGTGGATGTTGCTGTGCCTTGCGATCAAAATTTCGTAACCAAGGAGGCAGAAAAACGTCTTAAATACAAGAGTTTGGAAATTGAGATCAGCCGAATGTGGGGCGTAAAAGTACAGGTCGTTCCGATAGTTATCGGAGCTCTGGGATGTCTTCCGCAAAATTTGTGTAAGAACTTGGCTAAACTTCCAGGTCATTCAAAGGACTGGGAAGTGCAAGAAATTGCTTTATTTGGCACAGCTCACATTTTGCGCAAAATATTGTAGAAGCACCGATAGTCACCGGATCTGCTCCTTAGGTAGCTAGTTGCAACGTGGAGTAGATTTTATACTCAGCCGACTCATAACATCTGTAGTCGTGATATGGAGGAATAATAATAATAATAATAATAATAATAATAATAATAATAATAATAATAATAATAATAATTGTTTTCGTCCAGTATGCAGAGTTAGCTTTCATAGAATATTCTTTGTGATAATGTCGGTCCTTCACATATTTTTACATGATATCTATCACAAAAAGTTTCACATGGTTTACACACTCATATTTCTTCGGTTGGCGGATATTTCCTTTTTTCAGATTTGATGCTGGAAGACACGTGCAGTGAAACGAGTCATTACATGTCTTAGGTCGTATTGAGCTCTCATTCTTTCTGTGTTGTGATAGCGTCTGTGATGAAAATTCCAACCATATCACGTCCCTTTTACTTTCCCGTATACGTACGTATACACGGAGTGATATACGTAGTATAGGGAAAGTTATGTAATGCTGCGCGACAAAATGGCGAATTTATGGCGGAAAAAAATTCATTGCCGGGCCGTGATAAAGAAAAAGTAATTAAAACCATTGCTAAATTAAGAAAAAAATCCCCTAACACGTGCTGTAGCCAGAAACCCTGTTTCCTAGGTCCTTGATACCGAAAAACCAATTGAAAGGAAAACGTCCGTCTGTCTGTCCGTCTGTGAACACTGCTAGCGCCTAAACTATACGTACGATTTCTTCCAAAACGGATATTCCCCGGTCGATCTGGTTCTAGTCGAAGCTTTGAGATTTTGAAAAAATCTGTAAAAATTGGGGGTACTTTACATGAAGCCCCCCGGGCATTTTCAAAAGGCTCCAAATTTTTTCTTTAAATTTCTTGTAAGAATAGAGTAAAATACACTTATTATGGTAGCATAGGTCCGATTTTCGCGGATAACTCTGAATTTTATCCATTTTGGAAGAAATCGTACCTATGGTTTAGGCGCTAGCAGTGTTCACAGACAGACGGACGGATGGACAGACCGACGGACGGACAGGTGGACGGGTGGACAGAGGGATGTTTTCCTCTCAATTGGTTTTTCGGTACCAAGGACCTAGAAAATAGGGTTTCTGGCTACACCATGTTTTAGGGGATTTTTTTCTTAATTTAACAACTGATTTTATCCACTTTTACGTTATCACGGCCTGGCAATGAATTTTTTCCGCCAAAAATTGGCCATTTTTTCGCGCAGCATTACATAACTTTCCCTAAACTACGTATATCATTGTGTATAGTACGTATACGGGAAAGTACGAATTAGAGAGACTTTATGTGCGAATGGAAACCTTTCTCAATAAACACGACGCGTTTTCAAATTGCCAACATGGATTCCGGAAATCAAAATCTACGGAAACAGCCATTTTTTCTTTTCTTAAAGATGTTGCCCCATCATTGGATCAAAACGAAGCCACTATTGTAATATTTTTTAGATCTTTCAAAAGCTTTTGACGTCATTGATCATAATATTTTACTTTCAAAATTACCTGCATATGAAATCCGTGGTATTGCTCTAGATTGGCTATGTTCGTATCTTAAACAACGATCTTAGAGAGTAGAAATACCTTACTGGAATGGAACTTTATGTACACACCTTTCCGGTTCTTTGCCAATTGCACGTGGAGTCCCGCGAGGATCGATTTTGGGTCATATTCTCTTCCAATTATACGTAAATGTCATGCCCTTAGCGATTCGAAACGGAAGAACGGTTGTCTTTGCGGATGATACAAATATTCTTTGCAACAAAGACACAGTAAAGAGTACAATATCAGATTTTCAAATTGGTTCCGTAATAACCAATTAGTAGTAAATGAAAAGAAAACTGTTTCAATGCAGTTTTCCATTTCAAATAAAAAATTCTGTACCCCATTGAAAATGAATGATGTGCCATTGACTGATGTTAAAGTAACAAAATGTTTAGGTCAATCAATTCAGTCAAACCTCAAATGGAATGCCCACATTATTGAACTGAACACACAATTAAGTTCATTATGCTACGCGTTCAGAATTCTTTCAAATTCCGTCAGCCTTCATACAGCTCGTTGTGCCAATGTTCATTCCCGCCTGAGATATGGCATAAGATTCTGGGGAAGCTCACAGACTTTCAGATTACAAAAAAGAATTGTACGAATAATAAGCAAATCCAACCCACGTGATTCTTGTAAGTCTCTATTAATCTAGGAATTCTATCATTACCTTGTCTCCTGATTTACGAATCAGCAGTTTTTGTCAAAAATGACTTACTTAAGGGCGGGAATATATTTTCAGCAAACGCCGATGTCTATAAGTATAACACACGACGTAGTAATCATATTCACCAAGTGGCAGTATCAACAGCTCACTACAAAAAATTCACATACAATTCATGTATGTAATTATTTATCATTTGGACTGTATAATTCTAAAGAACCTGTAACAAGTATTGTACCACAGTTTCTGGGTTGATGGCCCCCATCTCGATCAGGTTTTTCGTCCAGTTTCCCTGATCCTTGAGCAAATGCTGAGATGGTCCCTTGTTTTGCTTCTGGACATAAATGTAACTTCATTATTTGTGCACGTCTTCTGAATTTCAGTGGGAAATATAGTTATTCAAATTATCGTTTTTCATATTATCGCGGCAAATAGTATTATCCTTTCATGAAGAACATGAGGGTTCAGAGCAGGAATTTATAGCAAATTTACCTTTGAAAATATATTTTATTATGTAGGAGCGAATATTTTGTCAACAAAACTTGAAAAAAACCGCTCTTTTCTGTATTCAAAATTTGACTAGAATATGGTTTAGGATAGAGATCACAGAATTATGAAAACGTGCACAAAATTCACTTCTCCCCATAGCTCGTCACACACAGTTTTTAACTGTTTTTGACGTAAATAAATAGGGTCGACAATGCAGGGTCTGCAACAATGAAATTCACTTTGCACTCGCGAATATCTTAATTATGTGTCATTGTTGTGACCTAATGGAGCTGTATGAAAAGGAGTTATAATTGTCTAATTTATGTTGATATTTGGATGAAAATATTTAGTTTTCGCACCAAATGCTGTACCATTTGTAGTGAGTAGAGACTTTGTTGCATGGTTTTAAAATACTCTTCTCTAATCATGGCCTTATGGAATGCATTTCTATATTGTCCAGGGTATAAGGCTTCGTTTTCCAATACAGGTTTACAAAACTTTTGTATTCTATTTTTGTGCAATTGTAGAGTTCACATAGTTCTGACAACACTGCGATGGAAACAGTGCGTTGTAAGCTAAGATGTTAGTAGCGCATAAAGTGCAATATTTCAGTACTACGTAGCTGTTTCCTTTAATACGGGAAAGTAAGTGCTGTTGTGGCACCACTAGTTCTTTATAATTCCTGCAGTTGATTCTTGTACGCTTCCGTACAGAGCAGTAGCAGTTGATATCTTAAATTTCTATGTAAAATAGCTCACTGGATAGTTCATACACTAATCGTGAGGGTGTGTATACTTTGACAGACCTAGAGTTCGTTTTAGGAATAGTACTTTTACTTTTTCTATATCTTCTAGGTTTTTCTTTGTCAGGTGCTCCCTATTAAATAGATACCATATGTAATTATGAGACTAATTTTAAGTTCGAAAAGTTTCATTGCGGTCTGCATCGAAGTCTTTGGTAAATTCTGGATGCTGTTCATGGCAGTAATGGCAGATGTGATTTTTTTTCTGTGTTTGGAGTATACATTTCCTTGTGTTTGTAATGTCATTTCAAGTACTGGAAATGCGATACATGTGTTAATATTGATATTAATTTTAATACTTATATAATAATAATATAATAAATATTAACATTTTCACAAAGTATTCCATCAGTAGAGGCTAGTCTACCTCCCTTCCTAAACAGTTTTATCATTTAATTTCAGTTCATTACAGTTGGCTCATTTTACCAGAGTGTTGAAGGCACTTTGTAGCTTTTCAATGGCCCGAGAGATGAGAACCTTGTCGTCCGCATGCGCATACATTTTAACATTCTCTGATGTGACACTCTCATGAATATCATATGGAAAAATATGAATAACAGTTTAATACTGAAAATGATTTTAAGTTTTGATTTTTTGATGATACAAATTTCAAAAACACGTATAACAAAGCTTCTTACACGAACATTTATTAACAACACAATTATTACAGTTGTAGGAAGCTGCACTCTGGTAGGAAGTTTAGTTTTCCATGTCATGGGATTACATGGCAGTATACACATTTTTTGTTGGATGCCAGTAAGCACAAGATATAATACCTTGTGGTTGAAGAAAGCTTATTGTCATCATGAAATAAAGTTTTCAAATTATTAAGTTCTATAGATGAACACAACCAATCAAACTTCAGTGGAGCACAGCACATACTAAGAACGTGCAAAACGAAACAAAGAATAAGCAGTATTCAATTGTCGATTGTGTCGTTGTCTAGTTGTACCTAATTTTTATACAGAGTGAGTCACGTAAGTTTAGCACCTCCTAGAACTTTTGAAAGGTTGGAAATACTGCAATGCAGTTTTCACAGAAGTACATGACGGAATGGGGCTAATTGATATCTGTATTCATTTTTACTTTCTCATATACGTACGTATACACGGAGTGATATACGTAGTATAGGGAAAGTTATGTAATGCTGCGCGAAAAAATAGCGAATTTTTGGAGGAAAAAAATTCATTGTCGGGCCGTGATAAAGAAAAAGTGGATAAAACCAGATGCTAAATTAAGGAAAAAAATCCCCTAACACGTGCTGTAGCCAGAAACCCCGTTTTGTGGGTTCTTGATACCGAAAAACCAATTGAAAAGAAAACGTCCGTCTGTCTGCCCGTCCGTCTGTGAACACTGCAAGCGCCTAAACCATACGTACGATTTCTTCCAAAATGGATATTACCCCGTCGATCTGGTTCTAGTCGAAGCTTTGAGATTCTGAAAAATTCTGTAAATTGAAGTGAAAAAGATTCTGTAAAATTTGGGGGTACTTTACATGAAGCCCCGGGGGGATTTTAAAAATTTTATCAAAAACGGCTCCAAATTTTTTCTTTAAATTTCTTGTATGAATAGAGTAAAATACACTTATTAACATGGCATAGGTCCGATTTTCACGGATAACTCTGAATTTTCAAAAATTGTGAAAGTTTGAATTTTTTCGGCGTCTTTCTCCAACTACAAAATTGAAGATAGAGATTTTTCCTTCAAATAAAATGTGTTTTCCAAAGTGAGTTCTTTGTTGAAGGTAATGTACATTCTTTTGAAAATTTTAGTAGTTTTCGCGCAATATTGCGTGCAATATGTGCAATTTTAAAAAATTACAAAAACTAGATTTTCTCAAAAACAGCCCCAATTTTTTTCTTTAAACTTTTGGTAGGTATAGTGCCTAATGTATTTTATGAGATGACAAGAACGCCATATTGCTCTATTCTTTTGCTTTTTCAAAAATTGCAAAAATGTATTTTTTTATTTGTCTCTCACATCGTTAACTTTTACACTAACAGCAAATTGTTCACATTATTATATTTATAAATACATTTGCTTTAAATAAGGTCAAGTAAAGTTTATCGAAAACACAACCGTTTTCTGTGAAAACTACCTCAAATTTCCGCATTTTCAGAAACGCTCAAACGCCATTTTCTTATAAATGGCAAAACAATTCTTCACATTTTTCAATCGGATAGTGCTAATGGCACTCTTTAATATGACGTAAAGTTTATTTTGAGTTATTGTTTTGTTTTTTCAAAAATTACACATATGTAATTTTTTTAAAGGATCTCTCACATCTTTAATATTCACATTACCAGCAATTTGTAAACATTATTATATTTGGGAGTGTAAGTGCTTTAAATAACTTCAAATAAAGTATTTTAAAAACTCAAAACCTTTCTGTGAAAATGAGCTTCAAATTTCGCATTTTTGGTAGCGCTAAAACGCAATTTTCTTGAAAACGGCGCATAATTTTTTTAAAAAAATTGCCATTTAGGACTAGATTTTTGTGTTCTTTAATATTCTAAAATTAATATTTTCGTTCTACCAATAGGAATCCGTAAAATTAAGAAAATGACAAAAAAATGTACTTTTGGCGGTGATAGATGGTAGCTGGCAAGAAAGATTATGTGGCAATTCCGAATAGCTAGCGAAGACCCAAGGAAATAGAAAACTAATACAGGAAAGTCTGTGCCATTCTGTAGCACCACTAGTTATTTTGTGACTTGTATTTTACGAGATATTTGAGATAACTGTTGAGTTCAAATGGAACTGTACATATTTTTTTTTTCAAATGGAACTGTACATATTTTTTCAGTCTATCATGATGAGTGTAAAAAGACTAATCCAATAATAAGTGCCAGTTCGAGTCTTGTGAGTTTCCTTTGCTAGAGTATTTGAAGAGATGACTGAAGATCAGTTTGATAGAATGTGCATTTTATTACGTAACCGTGCCAAATAATAGGGGAAAGTCTGTGGTGTTTCTGCCCAAGGAGCACCCTGAGAAGACAAGAACCTGGCACTGAAGATCCACGGACTTTTTATTTCAAACAAAAGTCTACCTCCCCACAATAACCAAAATTCATTTCTCGAGCCAAAAGAAAGACGTTATATCAGTTTATTTGAATTGGAAGTAAATTTACTTTTTTTAACGGAAATATTTTCGGGGCCTGGAGCAAGGCCTTCCAGCTGCCCGTCTTTCTGGGCTCACTGTGCAGCACAATAATTTTTCATTCCTATTTATCTATTTGCGTTATGGAATGGTCAAACGCTTGGTCTTTTTACTAGAAGCTAGCGCTAGAGGGGTGACAATCAATAGTAAGGTATTGAACAACGTTTCTTTTTCCCGAGAGCAAACCACTCGCTATCCATTGCGCAAGTGCATTGCGTTATCCTTCTATTCCCCAGACATCTCTGGACAAAGTTCGCCTCACGCGGCCTGTGAAGACATGAACAGTTTTGTGGGTTGTCTAGCCACTCGTCTTTGAGGGCGATCAAGCTGTTTTAAAATCCAGGACACAAATATCGAAAGCTTGTGTTGCGACCTGCGTCCAGGAACTGGTGTCATTATACGTCTATTGATTGGAGTTTGCTTTTATTTTAGAACTTGCCTCGGTAATTTCATAGAAGAATAAATGAAGGATTCATTTTAGTGGGCACTAGAGGCCTTATTTACAAAAGTTCCAAGTTTTGTTCTTAAGCTACAATTATTTCTCACCAGTAAAAAGCAAATCGTTCAAGAACTTGGCCGAGTGATCTAGTCAAATCAGGTGCAGGGAAAGTTTTAGATATGGTTCATCTGGAGTTCGTCATTGTTTTCATCACGGTATTTGGTTCTTCTTTGTGCACTGGTACACCTTTCCTAAGAGCAAAGAGGGGTCAATTTTTTCTGCTGCCCGTCCTTCCAGGAAAAAGCAAAAGCTACGACACGAAAGAAAATGCGACTTACCTTCCTCAAGATGGCGTAATAGTCGTTGCATTTAGAAATTGCAATCGAAAGCCTGCAGAACCACCGAATGTAGTAGTAATGCGTGTAAATCATATTTATATGATAACTAGCGTACCAGTGCGAGACCTCTCGCATGCTCTACCCCACCCTCTTCATTAATTTTTCCATTTCCGTATTAAGACTAAAATATATATTTTTCTTCAAGACCTTTTCATCTTCCCTCTCTTGTTCTATACATCACCTTGTAAGTGATAACAATATAATGCACCCTTGTCAATACAAACTATTCTTATTTAACTTTGTTATCGAGCAAAGAGGTACACTCGTGTAATTCAATCGCATAGAATATCAAGTAATTAGTAAATTCGCATATAGTTGCAGATTCTACAGGCTCTAAACAGGTGGCTAGAATCGAGAAGCTTCGGACTAGAACAAATGTAATGGAAATTTTAGTTTTTAAGGCTGTAGAACACTTAGTTTAGGAGTTATTTACCGAAATAGATTCAAAAATCCTGACGTGCGTTGCATTTTATGTGGGCTTCATTTTACATGAATATTTAGATGCGTTTTTGAAACAAATCCTTCATATATTAAAGTCAACGTGAAAATCGTCACGTCTCCGTAAAGTTCTCCATCTTTAGATCTCATTTATAAAGATTGGTTGCATGTGAGAGATGCAAAGGAAAGGTATACTACTGAAATAATGTACGAGGCAATGTAGTAGGGCGAGTAAATAAAACTGCAACTTATTAGCTTGTCTATGTTACGAAATGTATTACTAAACCGTGAGGGCAAATGGTGTACAATAATGTAGCGCATATTTAAAAATTGAAAGTTGGATATCAAGGACGCACCAAACCAGAAATCCTGTCGAAAAAAGTACCTTTTTGCTGTAGCAATACAAAACTTTCTCTCATTCCCCTTGCACATGGCGAGATTTTTTATGAAACGACAGAATTCTACCACTTGCCTAAGTTACAGTCCTTGGTGGTTTCGCGTGTCGCCAGCCATAACTGGCTGACAAACCTTGTAGCAAGTCCCCCTGGCAACTGCAGTCATCGCCAAACTCTGTGTCTGGAAAATGAGATTGGAATACAAACTCATTTTATACATACCTAGGAACATTGCATCATTTAACTAAACAATGAAACTTTCGTAACTCCAATTTCTGCAATATTTGAACTAAAAACCCTTGAAATCCAAATTTAGTGGGGCACTAAATTTAGATTAATTCAATTTTAAAATACAAATACTAGGATTGTACCTTACCGTGAAATCTAAAGTATATGTGTTTCTACTATTTTATGAATTGTTTCTATTCAAAAATCTAGGAAACTGGAGTTCTGAAATTTTCATTGCATATTTATTCCTTATTGGAGCCAAATGGAAAACACAACATAGGTTTCATCAAAACTCTGCAGTGCAAGTATGACAACGAAAAATAACTTCTGAGCATTCAATTATTTTTAGATAGAGATCCATATAGAAATCTGAATGTAAAAAACGTGAGTATTCAAAAACCTATCAGTATATTTTCCTTTAAGCGACTACCACCAACTGCGTCGATCTTCAGCATTGACAGGACGTTAATGGGTTTACATGTAGAATAGATTGATTAAAATAGGAAGAATGATATTACAATTTTAAAGAAAAAACTAATTGTAGTGTTAGGCAACATTTACAAAAATACATATTGCAAAAACATTACAATAATATTCACTGTATTAAAGAAACATTACATAGATCAGAATTCAAATCGACATTTTTCCTGTGTGCAGCTGATGATGGATCGACTCAAGAACATGAAGTGTCTGGCCCTTCCGCCTCAACATATGAAAGCAGCCTTTTCATTGGGGATTTTCCACGTCGACTCATACAGTGTGAAACACACAGATACCAAACTACAAACACTCTATCCACACACACGCAATGATTTCTGCCTGTTAGTGAAGAGGCGTCCACCGATGCTGCTGACCATCCTGCAGTCCTTCAGCCTCTTCACGTGGACGGCCACTGCGGTCAGCCTCGCTGCGTTCGCGGGCGCCCTTCGCCTCATCGGCCGCAGGTACGCCTCCCTCAACCAACTCCCTCTACTCGCACACTCGGGAAGACCTCTGCCTTATGGTGCACACCACCCCAACCTCCTTCAGCTCCTTAACTAGACGGTCACCGCAGTCGGCCTCGCTGCCTTCGCGGGTGCCCGTCGCTGGTACGCTTCCCTCAACCAACTCTCCTCCCTGAGCCATCTAAAGTCAGCAACGCCCTGAAAACCTTTAGCCTTTAGACTAAAGCTAGAAGCGCCCACCCAGAATCAATCTCAAAATCAATTCAAAAATCTGAAACCCTTCCCAAACTTTAAGAATAATTTTAGGCTCTTGGAAAACAATTATCCCCTCGTTCATATTCCAAAAATCAGGGCTGTACAAAAATAGAAACATTTAACATTGGTTTTTACGGGCGAATAAACACCAAAATCAAAAAATCTCAGGAAAAATCTGAAACCCTTCCCAAAAGGTAAGAATATTTTTATGCTCTTGGAAAAAAAGTATCTCCACGTTTATATTCCAAAAATCAGGGCTGTACAAAGCGAAACAATCTGCTATTTTTGCACCAAATATCAAGAAAACCACTCATATTTTGGAAAATTTGGACATAACTATCAAAAATGTCTTTGAAAATAGATTTCATTAACAGAAAAAATCTATCTTCAATTGTGTAATTGTAGGTAGTGATGTAACATCGACAACAAAATATCGATGTTCCCTAGCATAGATGTTCCAAAGTAAAACATTGATGTTAAAAATAGATCGATCAAAAGCCATCGATGATTTTGATCATTTATGTTTTATAGTATGTATAGTAACCTTTCAGATTAAATTCGTGCACATAATTTGCTAGTGGTAGTCCATATTATTTTATAATAAAAATGTAACTGAAAAAACGCCTCTTCATGTGCGACATGCAAGGAAAAACAAAGGAAATATCAGGGCATCATGATCATCTCCCGCGAAGTATAGCAGTCTCTTGAAGGAGTGTAGTACATATTGTGTTCGTGGTTCTTTTAGTTTTTAATTCATATTTTCACTTTTACAAAATTGTAATTGTGAGAATTTCTCAACCACCTACAAAACATTGTAAGAGTAAAAATTCGAGCATAAAACATCAATGATCAAGTAGCATCGGCATCAATACATCGATGTTTAAAACATCGACTATAGAAATATGAATGTTTCTATAACATAGACGTCGATGTCGCAATCCTAGTTGCAGCGAGGTGAGTGTAAGGCTTCACACTTTTTCTAAGGTTTATTGATTTTGGTGTTTCTCCATAAGAAACAATGTTAATTGTTTGTTTGAACAGCTCAGAATTTTGGAAATTAAATGCCGGAATACTTTTTTCTTAGTTCCCAAAATATTATTAAATTATGGGAAGAATTTCAGGTTTTTCCACAGTTTTTTGGGTTTGATGTTTATTAGCCCATAAGAAACAATGTTTATTGTTTCTGTTTGCACAATCCTGATTTTTGCAATGCAAACGAGGGAATTTTTTTCTAAGAGCTTAAAATTATTCTTAACTTTTGGGAGGGGTTTCAGATTTTTCCTAAGGTTTCTTGATTTTGATGTTTATTCGCCCATAAGAATCAATGTTAATTGTTTCTGTTTGTACAGCCCTGATTTTTGGAATATGGACGCTGAAATCATTTTTTTCTAAGAGCCAAAAATTATTCTTAAATTTTGGGAAGGGTTTCAGATTTTTGAATTGATTTTGAGATTGATTCTGGGTGGGCGCTGCTAGCTTTAGTCTAAAGCTAGCAGCGCCCACGATTTTGGGAAATCCAGAGGAGCCTAAAATTCGAGAATAGAGCATTTAATTAGCCTAAAATTTTGGATATGGTTTGGTTGAGATTGGTTTCTGGGCGCTGTTAGCTTTAGATGGCTCTCTACCCGCACACTCGGGAAAACCTCTCCCTTTTGACTTGGCCGTTATAGAAGTTTGGACGTTAGGGACTTGCACACGAAGCGTCGATTCGCCTTAAATTCTGGGTAATAAACAGCACGCCTTTCCATTCACGGGCGCCAGATGTGTTCGCCCTGTTCTCAAGATTTCTTTGAGCTCGTCACGATAAGGGAGAATGTGTCATTTCTGCGTTTCGTGTTTTTTCGGTAAGGTATTGTATGAGTGTATGGAAAACTCGAGTTGGTGTCAGCGAAGAAATGAACAATACACTCCGCTCTTAATCAGATCTGCGCTAGAACACCCGTTATTTTGACGGTTATTTCGTATTTTTAACAAAATATTTAGTTTTTGACAAATATTTTCTCTTAAAAATATTTCGAGCTGATAATCAATTGTGCCAGTATTTCACACCTTTGTACCGATTTGGAAAAGCAAACGAGAATTTTATTTCTTAACTCGGTCACGCAATCGACGTCAGTTTGAACACAGGGTATGCCGTGACACTTCTATTGACATTGACTTTTAATATTTTATAAATGTCACGAAATTTCAACATCAGAGAGATACACAGAAAGAAAAGAAGTAGAGTTTTCATGAAAGCCGCAAGACATTTCCTTACGGTGATAATGTAATAGTAATAATAATAATAATAATAATAATAACAACAAATCCACCTAGGGAGTACACGACCTTGCAGTTGGTGGTGGAGCTTGAGTACCCCCATGAGCCTGAGAGCTATATCAGTGGTAGCCTCGCTACTGGTAGGGCCTCCCTTGCTGAATAGGTTGAAGGTGAGGGGTCCGACGAAGAAGTACTCCATTTTGAGGAGAATGGGAAGTACGTAGAGAGCGAAGGGTAATGAACTTTTGGACTTCCTGTTATCGGCCCATGGAGGATACAGGAGAGAAACTGGGTTGGCACACCAGGCCACTGATTAGAGTGGAGGCCCGAACCTCGCATTAGCCAGCGAAGGAGGCTGCCTTCAGCAGTCATTGAAAATCCCGTGGGGTTTAGTAATGCCGACTGGCGATTGGAGGGACCCCTTGCTGGGCCCTGCGGGGGGATGCCCCGAGTCCACTATGGGTCGCAGTAACGGATGGCAGGAAATAACCCAAATGTTAAGTGTGATCTGTGAACTCGAATTTGCTACCTGCGAATCTTCACTTGAAACCAATGAGCAAAATTGATAGAACAAGCAATGTAATGAACCTTAGCGTGCCTTGTTCTACCAATGTCCCATACCTGCTCAGGAACCGAGCTAATGTCACCTTGTCGACATCTGGTCATCCCACGGATGTTAGTCCCAGGGACACAAAGCCGGCAGTAGCTCGAAGCCAGCGTCAGACATGGACCCGGGATGAATTAAAGGAGGTGATGTGGTGCTTTAACTATGCTAAAGCGAAAAATGGGGGCTCAGAAATAGACGTTTTTAAGATATGGAGAGAGCGGAACCCAGATATGAGACCTACTCTAGACTCAAAGAAGCTTGCCAGTCAACGACGATACATACTCAGCCGTTGAAAATTCACAGCAGAACAACCTGCAGACATCCAGACAAACGCGGAGTATGTTCTTCGATCAAACTATCCACATGACGAACGTTTAGAACCATCTAATATCCCTGAAAACGATGGTCCCCTTGAAAATTCATCTCTTCCAAATTAAACATCCGTCAGTGGTGAAAATTCATTTGGACAAGAGTTGCACGATGAGGACATGATGCGGGACCTCCTCGGACGCGAGATACGTGTTCGTCTATTTCCATTCGAATCTCGTCCACCGTTGAGGAGAATTTACGAAAATGCTAAAGCTAAGTGAGCGAATTCTCTCTTAAATGAGGTTGTACAGACCTCAAGTAGAGATCTAAATATTACTGAAATCAAACACATCGTGTATGCAACTGGATATTTAGTATCTCAGATAATCTTGGAGCCAGCCAAGAACACCGATGGCCGACAGCCAGACAGAGTAAAAAGCTCCGTATCTCCATGGATGAAAAGAATTATGAAACGGATAGCCGACACATGGCGTGAAATATCACTCCTAGCCGAGGCATCTTTTAAGTCAAACCACACGTATAAAGTTCAACAAAAAATACTCCATGTTGAACAAAAATACCTAATTGACAATGACACAACAAGGCTAATGGTAGCTGAAAAGCTAAAAGAGAAAATCCAAGCATGGGCTCAACAAATAAGACGGTACAAACGTAGAGAAGATTTCCGTGTACAGAACCGGTTGTTTGAAACAGACGCGAAGATATTCTATCGCAGTCTGACCCAAAAACCGAATGGCAATGCTGCCCCTCCTACAAAAGTTGACGTCGAAACATTTTGGGCAGGAATCTGGGAGGAAACCAGATCCTAAAACAAAGACGCATCGTGGCTCCAATCTGAAGTTGATGCTGCCAATGAACTCGTGGAAACAGTGGAACATGTTCAAGGATTCTCGAAAGAGGACCTATGCCAAACAATTAAGAACATGGGAAACTGGAAATCCCCTGGGGTTGATAAGATCCAGATTTATTGGATTAAAAAATCAACAGCATTACATTCTCATCTCGCAAAGGCTGTTAATAAAATTTTAGAAAACCCTAAGGAACTCCCCGAATGGCTCACTCGCGGCATCACGTATTTGCTACCCAAAGCAGGAGACAGCTCTCTGGCGAAGAACTACAGGCCAATTACTTACCTGCCAGTAATGTACAAACTTATAACTGCAGCCATAGCTGACAAAATGTATAGGCACCTAGAGAAGAACCATCTGTTGCAGAAAGGATGTCGTAAAGGTTCCTATGGCTGTAAGGAAATCTTGCTTCTGAATAAAATAATTTTGAATGATGTAAAGAAACGAAAACGAAATTTAAGCATGGCTTGGATTGACTACCAGAAGGCCTTTGACAGTGTACCACACGATTGGATTTTGAAGACCCTGGAGATCTATCAATTTCATCCTAGACTTGTTGGGTTTTGCAAGGCTAGTATGAAGTCGTGGAGCACCAGGTTACTAATCCACAGCGGAAAGGGAGTAGTAGAAACAAGAAGTATTCAGATTAACAGGGGAATTTTTCAAGTAGATTCACTATCCCCTCTGCTGTTTAGCATTAGTTTGATCCCTCTATCGAGACAGCTGTCGCGCACTGACTTTGGTTACAAGCTCCATGGTGATGAAAGGCCTGTATCACTTTTATTTTACATGGATGATCTTAAAGTGTTTGCTAAGAATGAAGCGATTCTCTCCCAAATGCTGTCTGTCATCAATGATTTTTGCAATGACATCTGCATGAAATTTGGTCTGGACAAGTGTGCAAAAGTCAACTTAAAAAGAGGCAAAATGACCACGTCAGAGAACATTGAAGTTGATAGACACACTGTAATTCAAGAGTTTTAGCCAGGTAAAACTTACAAATATCTGGGTATTGAAGAATGTGAGACCATCTCGAACGACACAATGAAAGAGAGAATCCGCAAGGAGTATTATAGAAGAGTGAGACTTGTACTGCAGTCCGCTCTGAACTCAAGGAATAAAATATCAGCAATAGGTAGTTTGGCGGTGCCTGTAGCCGAATACAGTTTTCGACTAGTGGACTGGACTGAACAGGAAATTCGCATCATGGATCGAAAAACCAGAAAACTGCTTACAATGCATCATGTTGCCCACCCCCGAGCTGATGTACATAGACTCTATGTGTCACGTAAGGAAGGAGGAAGAGGCCTCAGACAAATTGAAGCCTCCTGGCACAATGCAATAACCGGGATGGGAAAGTATGTAGTCAGCCATCAAGATGACCCTCTAATGAGGCACGTGATGAAATCTGACCGAAGAATGGGAAACAGAGGCATTGTAAGTGTAGCGAAAAGCATTGCGAACAAGACTATGCAAGACACCCAGAACGACAGAGACAGTGAACTTTTGATGCTACTTAACATGAAATTTGAGACACAAAAAATGTTAAAGAAAACGTGGATCGACAAACCACTCCACGGACAATATTTGAAACGAATGGACAAGGTTTAGATCAATAAGGATCAATCATTTATGTGGCTTAAAAGGGGAAGGATGAAGCCAGAAACGGAAGCACTTTTAATAGCTGCCCAAGATCAGGCCTTGAGAACACGACATTATGATAAAGCGATTCTCAAAATTTCCCAAGACGATAAATGCCGCATTTGTCAGGAACACGTAGAAACTATTGATCATATTATCTCAGCTTGTCCAATCCTAGCAAAGACAGAATACTGAAAAGACACGACAGGGTGTGTAGCTACCTCCACTGGCAGATCTGTACCGCCCTCGAAGTTCCGAACACATGCCCCAAGTGGTACGAACACTCACCGAAACCGGTGACGTCTGTTGGATTGTGTACGATATTGTATGACCAACAAATTCAAACTGATCGCACGATAGCAGCAAACAAACCGGATATAGTCATCCGAGATTTGGAGAACAAATCGTGTTTACTTGTGGATGTTGCTGTGCCTTGCGATCAAAATGTCGTTACCAAGGAGGCAGAGAAACGTCTTAAATACAAGAGTTTGGAAATCGAGATCAGCCGAATGTGGGGCGTAAAAGCACAGGTGGTACCGATAGTTATCGGAGCTCTGGGATTTGTTCCGCAAAATTTGAGTAAGAACTTGTCTAAACTCCCAGGTAATTCAAAGGACTGGGAAGTGCAAGAAATACCTTGATTTGGAACAGCCTACATTTTGCGCAAAGTATTGTAGAGGCACCAATAGTCCCTAGATCTACTCCTTAAGTAGCTGCTTGCAACCTGGAGTAGATTTTATATTCAACCGACTCATAACATCTTCAGTCGTGATGTAGTGGAATAATAATAATTATAATAAAAATAATAATAATAATAACAATAATAATAATAATAATAATAATAATAATAATAATAAAAACAACATCGACCTGGATTGCCGAGATCGCTAAAGCCATACTGCCGCGGCAACCTCGGCCGCAAGGATCGCGGGTTCGAGTTTCGCCTGAGATGTGCGTGTGTTTGTGCATGTCTGTATATTTGTGTCGTCCATTCACCCTGTATTATCATCATCAGACCATATTCCATTCCCCCAGGTCTAGCAACCCTGGGAGATAAAATTTGTATTCAGGGTAGAATACTGATCACTAGAAACAAGTCACATACACTTTGCAACGGAATGAATGTTACTGAGCCTCAATAAGTGGAGGTGAACGTCCGCGTTGTCCTAGCTGGCCAATTCGCGACCAAAATAATAATTCGGAGACCAAAGAAAATAGAAAACTAATTCGGGAAAGTCTGAGCACCGCTGGTTTAAATATATTTCAAGCCGTTAATATGCCCATTTCCAGCTATTTGTAAGCACCATTGCCTTTGTGAGTGGCAGTGCTTCAGATTACTTGCAATCATATTTATCGAAATCTCAGACATTTTTGTGACAAGCTACATATTTCTCATTTACAGTGACGCTTAAACACCATTTCGTTAAACACGGGTCCACATTTTTCAGTGGAAATTGCCGGGTTTCAGTCTCAAATAATCCTAAAATAATATTTTGGTTCTACTATTAGCAAACAGAAAAATTGTGAAAATTTCAAAAAAATGTATTTTGGGCGGCGGTAGATGGCAGCCGCCAAATAGGATGGGGGCAAGACTGCAAAGCAAGCCCACACCAAGGAAATTAGAAAACTTAATTCCGAGAAAGTCGGTGCCATTCTGTAGCACCACTAGTTCTTTAAATATTTTCTCAATGTCGATCCCTCTCCCTAACGTAATTAAAATAACAAAAAAAATTGATTTATTTTATTTTATTTTAGTCTCGTTCAGATTTTTGACACTGTTACTTACATCAGGAATTCACTTTCTAATGTTCTATTGTCTTTTGAAAATTCTGATTTCTTTTGATTTTGTTAAAAAAAACTACCCAATGTTCTTATGAATCTTCACCATCCTAAAATTTTCTTGATTTATTTATTCAGGTCTGTCTGATGTTCGACAGTTCAATTCCGGCATAATATATAAATAAACAGTACTCTTCCGAATTCCGTTATTTTTTATGCAAACATGTCGCTTTCGGATCTTTTAACATTCATTAAAATTATTGTTTTTTGCCGAGTTAGTTTGGATCGTCTCTTAATTTTCTGTTTCTTTTTTCAGGAACGCATTCCTCAATATCTTAGACGCCTTCATCAATGTCTTAGACGCAATCATCGCGAGAGCGACCGCCAAGGCAACTTCCTGTTTCTTTTTTCAGGGACGTGTTGCTCGAGGTCTTAGACGCCTTCATCAACGGGGGCTTCGTGACACGCGAGAGCGACCGCCGAGGCAACTTCCTGTTTCTTTTTTCAGGGACGAGTTGCTCGAGGTCTTAGACGCCTTCATCAACGGGGGCTTCGTGACTCGCGAGAGCGACCGCCGAGGCAACTTCCTGTTTCTTTTTTCAGGGGCGTGTTGCTCGAGGTCTTAGACGCCTTCATCAACGGGGGCTTCGTGACTCGCGAGAGCGACCGCCGAGGCAACTTCCTGTTTCTTTTTTCAGGGACGTGTTGCAGGGACCTCGGTCTTAGACGCCTTCATCAATGGGGGCTTCGTGACTCGCGAGAGCGACCGCCGAGGCAACTTCCTGTTTCTTTTTTCAGGGACGTGTTGCTCGAGGTCTTAGACGCCTTCATCAATGGGGGCTTTGTGACTCGCGAGAGCGACCGCCGTGGCCACTTCCTGTTTCTTTTTTCAGGGACGTGTTGCTCGAGGTCTTAGACGCCTTCATCAACGGGGGCTTCGTGACTCGCGAGAGCGACCGCCGAGGCAACTTCCTGTTTCTTTTTTCAGGGACGTGTTGCAGGGACCTCGGTCTTAGACGCCTTCATCAATGGGGGCTTCGGGACTCGCGAGAGCGACCACCGAGGCAACTTCCTGTTTCTTTTTTCAGGGACGTGTTGCTCGAGGTCTTAGACGCCTTCATCAATGTGTGCTTCGTGAGTCGCGAGAGCGACCGCCGAGGCAACATCCTGTTTCTTTTTTCAGGGACGTGTTGCTCGAGGTCTTAGACGCCTTCATCAAGGTGTGCTTCGTGAGTCGCGAGAGCGACCGCCGAGGCAACTTCCTGTTTCTTTTTTCAGGGACGTGTTGCTCGAGGTCTTAGACGCCTTCATCAATGTGTGCTTCGTGAGTCGCGAGAGCGACCGCCGAGGCAACATCCTGTTTCTTTTTTCAGGGACGTGTTGCTCGAGGTCTTAGACGCCTTCATCAACGGGGGCTTCGTGACTCGCGAGAGCGACCGCCGAGGCAACTTCCTGTTTCTTTTTTCAGGGACGTGTTGCTCGAGGTCTTAGACGCCTTCATCAACGGGGGCTTCGTGACTCGCGAGAGCGACCGCCGAGGCAACTTCCTGTTTCTTTTTTCAGGGACGTGTTGCTCGAGGTCTTAGACGCCTTCATCAAGGTGTGCTTCGTGAGTCGCGAGAGCGACCGCCGAGGCAACTTCCTGTTTCATTTTTCAGGGACGTGTTGCTCGAGGTCTTAGACGCTTTCATCAATGGGGGCTTCGTGACTCGCGAGAGCGACCGCCGAGGCAACTTCCTGTTTCTTTTTTCAGGGACGTGTTGCTCCAGGTCTTAGACGCCTTCATCAACGGGGGCTTCGTGACTCGCGAGAGCGACCGCCGAGGCAACTTTCTGTTTCTTTTTTCAGGGACGTGTTGCTCGAGGTCTTAGACGCCTTCATCAACGGGAGCATCGTAACTCGCGAGAGCGACCGCCGAGGCAACTTCCTGTTTCTTTTTTCAGGGACGTGTTGCTCGAGGTCTTAGACGCCTTCATCAATGTGGGCTTCGTGACTCGCGAGAGCGACCGCCGAGGCAACTTCCTGTTTCTTTTTTCAGGGACGTGTTGCTCGAGGTCTTAGACGCCTTCATCAACGGGAGCTTCGTGACTCGCGTGAGCGACCGCCGAGGCAACTTCCTGTTTCATTTTTCAGGGACGTGTTGCTCGAGGTCTTAGACGCCTTCATCAAGGTGTGCTTCGTGAGTCGCGAGAGCGACCGCCGAGGCAACTTCCTGTTTCTTTTTTCAGGGACGTGTTGCTCGAGGTCTTAGACGCCTTCATCAACGGGGGCTTCGTGACTCGCGAGAGCGACCGCCGAGGCAACTTCCTGTTTCTTTTTTCAGGGACGTGTTGCTCGAGGTCTTAGACGCCTTCATCAACGGGAGCTTCGTGACTCGCGAGAGCGACCGCCGAGGCAACTTTCTGTTTCTTTTTTCAGGGACGTGTTGCTCGAGGTCTTAGACGCCTTCATCAACGGGAGCTTCGTAACTCGCGAGAGCGACCGCCGAGGCAACTTCCTGTTTCTTTTTTCAGGGACGTGTTGCTCGAGGTCTTAGACGCCTTCATCAATGTGGGCTTCGTGACCCGCGAGAGCGACCGCCGAGGCAACTTCCTGTTTCTTTTTTCAGGGACGTGTTGCTCGAGGTCTTAGACGCCTTCATCAAGGTGTGCTTCGTGAGTCGCGAGAGCGACCGCCGAGGCAACTTCCTGTTTCTTTTTTCAGGGACGTGTTGCTCGAGGTCTTAGACGCCTTCATCAATGTGTGCTTCGTGAGTCGCGAGAGCGACCGCCGAGGCAACTTCCTGTTTCTTTTTTCAGGGACGTGTTGCTCGAGGTCTTAGACGCCTTCATCAATGTGTGCTTCGTGACTCGCGAGAGCGCCCGCCGAGGCAACTTCCTGTTTCTTTTTTCAGGGACGTGTTGCTCGAGGTCTTAGACGCCTTCATCAACGGGAGCTTCGTGACTCGCGAGAGCGACCGCCGAGGCAACTTCCTGTTTCTTTTTTCAGGGACGTGTTGCTCGAGGTCTTAGACGCCTTCATCAACGGGAGCTTCGTGACTCGCGAGAGCGACCGCCGAGGCAACTTCCTGTTTCTTTTTTCAGGGACGTGTTGCTCGAGGTCTTAGACGCCTTCATCAATGGGGGCTTCGTGAGTCGCGAGAGCGACCGCCGAGGCAACTTCCTGTTTCTTTTTTCAGGGACGTGTTGCTCGAGGTGTTAGACGCCTTCATCAACGGGGGCTTCGTGACTCGCGAGAGCGACCGCCGAGGCAACTTCCTGTTCCTGCTGCTGAGCGCATTCGGGATGGTGATCCTTAGTGCCTTCACTGGGACCTTTATGGGCTTCCTGGCTGTCCTTGGGGAATCCCGACAGATTGAGACGCTCGAGGAAGCTGCCAACGATGTCACTGCTGTCCATGGACCAATGGGGATAGATGGTTTCTTACGAAGCCTTGATGATGAAGTTGTTTTGAAGCTTGTTGATAAGTACGTATGCTGTTGTTTATTGTCCCGTTTACGGTTCGCATGAGATGGCTATCGCTGAGATATGACTTGTCTACTAAAGACCGTTTAATTTACATTTAGATATAAGCTTCATTCTACAATTGGATAGATGTTGCCCGGTAGCAGAGTGCGGAAACATAAAAGAACATTTTCTATTACAAATAAAAATAATATATAAAAACCTATATAAAAAACATTATATTTTCATTACCTAGAACATGCAAATGGCATTCGCATACATTATACTGCAAACGAAAATACATATATATTAGCATTTTTATAAACTTACGTAATACCAAATATTCATTCAATCAAACATACACGCGTACATACATACAAAGACCTAGGAACCCTTGCCTACAAACCACCCTGTACCTATTTACTCATAATCATAATTATATTTAGACAAATATAATTATACTTAATTATAAATATTACAAATATTAAGTTTAATAAATAAATAATTTTACCTCAAGACTACCATATAATAATATGCAATACTTATAATTGCATTTCTAATATGGAAGTCACTCGTTACCATAAACCAATAAATACAAGCGTTTCTCAGAATAGCCTATTAAATGACGTTTTAGAGTAGCGAAACAAAAAGAAAAAAATGAAATCACTTCACTTTACTCCATTGCATATCACTTTACCTAAATATTATCTGCTCAATACTTTTTCACTGTAGACTATCTATAATCGCACCTTTCACTGCACTTCACTTCACAACACGATTTTATCTTCTTGGCTAATTTCCTATGTTATTTTTATCTAAAACCAGGCCCTGAGCAAGGAAAGGGCTCAAAAACTGCGGCAGACAAATCGTTCCAATCTACTATATCTTACGTTTTTTGTTTGTCTTGTTCTAATTTTATATTTGTGATCAAATCTATTTAACCCATTGACTGCCAAAGGCCCAATGAAGGATAACATCTAGGGGCCATATACTAAAGAAGAATATGGTTTCCCGGGCCCACACTATTTTTTGCTTATTGGTGATATCAATTTCTGACGTTCATAAAAATAGTTTTAAAAATTAAGAGTAAACATTTTTAGATTCTCTTCCATTCTAACGCATAATCTAACCACTGCTACTTTAACAAAATCTGTTTTTTAAGAGGCATTGTTTTTGAAATATTTAAACTTATTTTGAGAGGACAATTTGTGAAACGTTTATGCTATGTGTGTTAACACAAAGCACTGGTTTGTGACTTTTTTGAGAAAGAACGTGAAAGGATCTTAAACTACAGAAATGCTATACACTATAACTTCCCAATTCCCTTCACACGTCAGCACAGCTATAAAGACAAGACTTCTTACTACAACACATCAATATAACTTGAGAATCCCAGGTTTCTTGTGCAGAAATGTTGAGGCTGCGAATATAGCGAGTGTTGGGAGAGTTTTCAAGACATCGGGGCGAGGAAACTGCTATTCGTCTTTCTGACCCTTTGACACAATGGAAGGTTCTGAAAACGACAAGTATTAAGACTGTTATAGAGGGACAAGTTTGAAATCTCCCTTTTGGGAGGTGCTTAGTTTCGCGGGCTTCTCCCACCGCTGCTACTGTGCCAGATTATCTGAAACTACTGTGCGTACCGATTCGTCGCCCTTCCCCAGCAAGGGGGAGCTATAAGTCATCAATGTCACTGCAGCCTTCGCTGTGTGACGTCATTGTCATCCTCAGAGAAACTGCCCCGCAAAGAAACGATAATTTTGTCCACTTTTGCTTTCGTCGACATGTCTGTTTTCATATATTCTTCTTCGATTTTCTTAACGTGTTCACAACATTTCTTCCATTGATTTGGGCAATATTTAGAAAATAATATTCGGCATACATTTTCTTTAACTCATAGACGGGTACCGATGCTTTCTTTCGTAACATGATTCTTAATGGAAGTCCAAACTAATTCGATGGAATTGAGATCGGAATGGTAAGGAGAGAGCTTGATGTTCAGGATATATTACCTGCACACGGTTGTCCTAGTGTTAGAAACAAATACACGCAATATTACGCCTGTGACCTTCACTTGAAATTAGGCCTACGCTAAGACACGCCACGCTGCACAGCACTCGAAGACGAAAGGGACAGGACTGAGGACCAGGGGCGATGCTTCCTATACATATGTTTCTTTTACTGAATCTTAATATATTAAGAGTCAGCGTTTGTACATAGACAGCTGAAACTGTTTTCATTTAGATGGCTGACACTTTTACTGCTGCGCGTTAGGCCCACGAACAAAGCAGCCTGTCTATGCGTTCAGACCCCCCTCCCCACGGCCGGCCACGTCGCCTGGCGCGCAGAGCGCGTGAGAGAGCGATATTTTCAGAAGTGAGCGGTTGATGGTGGGAGTCACCCCTCCTCACGCATGCACATTCGAAGGGAGCTTTCCGTCCTATTGGGGTATAGCTTACCTCGGCGTTAGGATCATTATATACACTGTTCTACAAAAAAAACATTTTTTTCTATTTCTGGAGAAAAAGTTTTGATTTTTATAGTAGTTTCAAAGGTGAATCCAAAGCTGTTTACTGTTCTTCTCTGCCAGGGATGGTTTAACCGGAATTTTAATTTTTATCTCACGGTACTCTATAAATGTAAACTTATTTTTCGGAATTCAAGAAATAGCAATAAAATAATTTTCAGTGATCTTGATGATTGATTTCAGTTACATAATGTAACTATAATATTAGAAAAGCCGAGGAAGACGTTGATGAAGGCAATATTCACAAAAGAATTCATTTTGTAGCATATATTTTAAAGGACGGTATACAGAAAAAGAGAAAATTATACAAATATAGCCACAAAAATTTACATATCTTATTACTTTCTCCCCTTACGAATACTTCGTAAGAAGAGAAAGTTATGTAATCGTGCGCCGGAAAACGGGGAATTTTCGCCAGAAAAACTCTTATAGCATGGGTCTGGTGACAAAAAAGTGGATAAAACCTGTTGCTAAATTTAGAAAAAAAATCCTCTATCTCGTGGTGTAGTCAAAATCCATGATTTGTTGCTTCTTCATACTGCAAAATCGATTGACGGCAAAACGTCCGTCTGTGGTCAACGCTAGCGCCTAAACCGTTTGGCCGATTTTCTTCAAACTTGATATTCCCCGATCGTTTTTACTCGTCTCAAGGCCTCTGGAATTTGAAACCGATATTTTTGTATTTGAGGGTACTTTACATAAAGCCCATTTTGAGATTTTCTAAGTTAAAAGAAAATGGCTCCAAATTTTTGGATTATATTTTGTTGTTGAATAGTGCAAAGAACGTTGAAGGGAATGACGTAGGCATCATTTTCGTTTATAGGCCCTATTTTTCGAAAATTGCAAAAAACTTTTTAAAAACTGTAAAATTGAAGATAGAGATTTTCGCCTCAGACAAAGTCGGTTGTACAAAATTACCACTTCAAATAAGGTCATGTACCAGTTTTTGGAAAAACGAATAGTTTTTGCGTAAATTGCGATTCAAATTGACAAAAAAAAATTTCTCAAAAACCGCTCCAAATTTTTTCTTAAAATTTCTGCACGTGTGTAATAAGGGACGGTAAATATATAAATAAACTAATGGTGCTATAGAAGGGCACATACTTTCTCGCAGTAGTTATTTTTCAAATGACGATCAGCGGATAAATTATTTGGAGTAAGCCGTTCACCGTTGCCTTTCTTGGTCATGTTTGAAAGACATGTTTTTCGCATGTTGACAATTACCGGCTTCCAAATGATAGAACTGATACAATTACGTTTTGACTAAAATACAGGGTGGAACAACTAAGTGTTAACACCCCTTGTATCTCCTCAACCGCGCAATATACCAAGATGCCGACTGGACAGTCGATTGATTGAACAGGGGCTACTTGATTACAGCACACTTCGTCTTTGGGCTATTTTTTACTATGAAGATATAAGGTCAACTTTGTTTTCTAAATGGAACCCTACGCTAAATTTTAGCGCATCGTAATGCGCTTAAAAAGACGATTTCAAATATGTGTATATCTTTGTATTTTAGCGAATAGTTTTTTAGCAATTGATGTGCTTTTGTAACATATTTTTCCACTGAGGCAGCGATTTTCTGGTGGACCTTCCTGCTAACTAAACGGGGAACTTCGCGAGTCCGTCCTTCAGACAAAGGCGCTCATTTACTTCAGCACAGTAGCAACTACTTTCTTCGATACTAATTTTGCAGAAAGGTGACTTCGTAAAAAGAAGACTCAAATGCTGCATTCAAGATTCAGGAAAGTTCTTGTTTTGCCACGCAATTACTATTCTGTTGTTTTGAAAACTGTGAAAACACATTCTATTATCAATTGGGAGTAAATAATACAAAAATTAATGAACAATATCTTATTAATCATAATTTATTCGTAACTAACCGTCACGTACAAAGAATACACATTGATCAAAATATAAATAAAAACATACCAAATACATTGTTACAGAACAATGCTTTACTTAAGCATGTGCTCGAAGTGTTGTCCATCTTCTGCAATGCACATTTGCAGTCGCCGTTCGAAGGACAAATGAACAGATGTGAGGGTGTCACTTGATATACTCGAACGAGCTTCTGTGATACGTCGCTTCATATCCTCTGGTGTTGTTGGAACTTCTGCATAAACCTTATTTTTGACTGCCCCCCAAAGAAAAAATCAAGAGGAGTCAAATCAGGAGACCGGGCAGGCCACTTTACTTCAGCACGCCATCCTATCCAACAATTCAAGAACTTCTCATTCTTCTTCTTCTTGCCGTTTTCTTAACCGCTACTTCGGTCTTCCGGCGCCTAATCTTCTTCTCCAGTCTTCTCTGTTCTTCCAGGCATCAGGAGGTAATTTCCACTTTTCGATTGTCTTTCTGATCTGGTCGTTCCACCCTGGTCTTGGTCTTCCTCGTTTTCTCCTTTCACTTGGTTGCCATTCTAAAGATCTTTTGGGGAGTCTTTTCTCCTCCATTCGCTGTACATGTCCAAACCAAGTGAGTTGTTTCTTTTCAATTTCCTCTATAATATCATGATGCAAATTCATTATTTCCTTAACCCTTTCATTTCTAATTTTTTCCATTCTAGATATTGCTGCAGCTCGTCTGAGGAAATCCATTTCCAGGGCTCTCAATTTTCTTTTCTGTTGTCATATTAATTATTATATAAGTTGCCATATTTCTGCTCCGTATAATGCAACACTTTCAATCATACTTTTATATATTCTAAATTTCGTTTTTCTGCTTATATTTGGATCCCAGATCACTGGATTCAGGGCTCCTAAAATTTTCCTTCCTTTAATTATTCGAGTTTCACATTCCTTTTCATAAAAACCTTGTTTCCCTATTGTTGTTCCCAAGTACTTTATGTTCTCTGCTGTTCTTATTATTTCTCCAGTTTCCATAGTCAATACATCATGTGTACTGCCTAGTGTCCAGTACACTGTTTTCTCTAGATTGAGGCTTAGTCCCCATTTCTCATAATCTTGTTTCATCTTCCTAGTCATATATTCAATATCTTCCTGGTCTTGCGCCATCAGTACCTGATCATCAGCGAATTGTAGGGTATAAAGTGTTATATTATCATCAAGTGGTATTCCCATCCCAGCGCATTTTCTTTTCCATACCTGTAATACCGCATTAACATATATTTTAAAGAGGGTAGGTGACAGACAACATCCTTGCCATAGTCCTTTTGATATAGGAAATGCTTTGGTCATCTGTTTTTCAACTTTCACCTTCCCTTTTTGATCTATGTACAATTCCTTCACCGCATTTATTAAAATTTTATTTATATTACTTTCATTCATAACTTCCCATAACTTTATGACTGGCACACTATCATAGGCCTTTGCTAAATCAAGGAAGACCATATGGAGTTCTCTCCCTGTTTGCCATTTCTTTTGCATCACCTGGGACAAACAAAACAGGTTATCTATGCAAGAACGACCTGCTCTAAAACCACTTTGTTCTTCTTCTTCGTACTCCTTGTATCCCTCTTCTATTAATTCTCTTAACATTCTTCCATATACCTTACTGAACGTGTTAGTCACTGCTATCCCTCTATAATTTTCACATATATCTTTTCTTCCTTTCTTATATATTGGTGTTATATAAGCCATTTTCCAGTCTTCGGGTACATTGCCTTTATTGATACAGCTATTAATTAGCTTCGTCATCATCCGTACTAGCTTTGGTGTTCCATTCTTTATCAATTCGCTGGGGATTCCTCCTGGACCCGGAGCCTTACCACCTTTCATTTCTTTGATACATCTCTTGATCCTACCTTCAGTTACTGTAATTTCTGTGGCCGGAGATATCTTTTCCCTTTCAGTAGTTCCAAGAAAATCTGATCTTCCTTCATTCAATAATGTTCTAAAATAGTCTTCCCATTTACTTACAGATATACTTTGTATGCGGACTTTTTCCATTTGGGGAGATTTGACCTGTTTTATGAACTTCCAAATCTCGCTTGTTTTTGTCCCACCTATGTACATTTCTACTTCTTGGCATTTACGCTCCCATGATTGTTGTTTTTCTTTTCTTATCATGTTTCTAACTCTATTTCGTTGGATGTTATATTCCTCCCTGTTTTCCGCTTTCTTGGTACTCAACCATTTTTCATACAGTCTCTTCTTCTCCTCTATTTCCCGCTCCAGGTCTTGAGTTATCCAATAGCTCCTCCCTCTCCTTTTCTTATTTAAAGGTATTTCTCCAAGTGCTTCTTTAGCCGCTTGATGCAGACTATCTTTGAGGTGTTCGTATATCTCCTTATTTGATCCAACTACGTTTTCATTAAGTAAATTATCCAATCTATTTTGAAATAAATATTTTTACTTCTCATTTAATACTTCTGTTGCCACACGTGAAGAGAGCTGGACAGCCGTCATGTTGAAACCACATGCACTGACGCGTATCCAGTGATATCTCTTCTAATAATGTGAGTAGAACATTTCGAAGAAAATGTTCGTACATAGTACCATTTAACATGTCTGGAATGAAGTAAGGTCCCACAATGAAATTTCCCACGATGCCACACCACACGTTAACACTTCAAGGTTTCTGGTGTTGTACTTGCCGAATCCAGTGAGGATTCGTAAATTCACATTACCGTGGTTAGTGAAAGTCGTTTCATCCGTAAATAGCACTCGTTTTAAAAAAATGGATCATCTTTCAGTTGTTGCAAGGGAAACCGACAAAATTCCATGCGCCGTTCGAAATCCCGACCTCCGAGTGCTTGATGTAATGACGAGTGACACGGATGGAATTTCTTTCTACGCAATATGCGAAGGACACTCATGTGACTCACACCACATTCCTGGGCTACATGTCGCGAACTAGAATGTGGATTGCACTGCGTCAATGCCAGAATAACCTCTTCATGCTTTTCGTCAGTTGCAGTTTTCTGCCTTGTCTTCTGTTTGGTGTTCCAACTTCCCGATTCCAATAGTTTCGTGCACATACATGCAAAAAGCTGGCGTGAAGGAAGCTGACGATCTGTATACAGCTCTCCTTATCGTTGCACTGCTCTACCGGCATTTCTTCCGCATTCACCATAGACTAGTAGCATATCTAACTTCTCTTCATTGGTGTACATGGTGTGACTGCTCTAAGAAACTGGTAGAAGTGCGCTATCATAACCCCAGCGGCGCATTTTATACTTCTGGCCTCCGCCCTGTTATCTACGTAGTACATGGCCTTCGATCGTTTTCGAAAAGTAGGCAAAACCATTCACGAGACATTTTCCTTTAGTTTCTCAGCGGAGAGCACGGAAGGTCGAGTAGAAAAGTGCCATTCCAGTACAAAAATATGTTACAAAAGCACATCAATTGCTAAAAAACTATTCGCTAAAATACAAACATATTCACATATTTGAAATCGTCTTTTTAAGCGCATTACGATACGCTAAAATTTAGCATAGGGTTCCATTTAAAAACAAAGTTGACCTTATATCTTCATAGTAAAAAATAGCGCAAAGACGAAGTGTGCTGTAATCAAGTAGCCCCTGTTCAATCAATCGACTGTCCAATCGGCATATTGGTATCTTGCGCGGTTGAGGAGATACAAGGGGTGGTAACACTTAGCTGTTCCACCCTGTATAAGTAGTTGGTCCGCATGTGGGTTCCGTGGCGCGGTTGGTTAAAAGCACCTTCGGGTTGAGATCATCCATAAGGAAGGTGCCGAGTTCGATCCCCCCAAGGGGATTTTAATTTGATGAATGTGATGTTGCAGGAAAAAACAATGAAGAGTGTAGATACTTTATTGAAAATCATTTGAAGTACTTCTACTCACGAATAGAATCAATGCAGATAAATAGACATCACTTGTCTGTGTTTTCCCTAACTGCATCTTTTAAACAATTTCTCAACTCTGTTATTCGATTTCTGAAGCGTATGACGTGTCAAATCAACCATTGTCTAGTATATATCTGTATGAACCAATTGAAGTAAAATTATGAGTATTTTAACGTTAAATTGTAATACATTATAACTAGAACGCATGCGATAATTTTACAATCCCTGACGGTTCCAAAAATTGTTATTACTTTCTCGCCTTGCGAATACTTCGTTAAGCGGTTCACCGCTGCCTTTCTTGGTCATGTTTGAAAGACATGTTTTTCGCATGTTGAAAATTACCGGCTCCTAATGATAAAATCGATAGAATTACGTTTTGACTAAAATACAAGTAATTGCGATAAATGTACTGGCAATGTCTGTATATATTTGTTCAAATTTTTAACTTTTAACAATTTTGTACTTCTCTTCTTGGATTTGTAAAGCGTATGTACCATCGTATCAATTGTTTCTTAATAATGCATTTACCAATTTTTAGGTCGGTTCTTTTCTTTCATGGCTCTTTTTGACACAGGCGGTGTTGGTGGTGCGTAGTGGTATAAGTGCCGGTTCGTTGACTTTGAGTTTCGGATGTCGGGTCTCGGTATGGAAAACGTTTGCTGGTATAATACACTTTTGCTGGTTAATGAAGTAGTGGAATAGCAATAAGGATAGTATAGAAGCAGAGCGAGTAACTATGTGCGTTGGAAGCACCACTAGTTTTTTCTTTTGAAATAAGTGTCTTCCTCTTCTAGAAGGATATTCCAGCAATTGTCAGGCAACATTGTAGGCATCCACTCCCCTTCGTACCTTTTTTCCATGGTAGATATATATTTTTTAAGGAATCCCTCTCCGTGTTAGTCCGATTCATAGCTGCAACTCTCTGGGAAGAAGTCAATATGAGAGTCCATGAAATTTACTTTTAAAGACACTTAGTAGCCAATTTCTTTATAAGCTTTGACCATATGACTTACTATTTCCTTGTAAGTTTCAGCTCTTTTTCTTCCAAGGAAATTTTCTGACACCGTGAAACATTGCCATGCTCGGGCTTCTGCGTCAGTAAGGCATGTTTCAAAATTTCTATCCCTCTGAAGTTTTCTGATCTGAGGGCCTACAAATCCACCTTTCTTTATCTTTGCTGCTGAAAGACGAGGACATTTTTCAGCAAGATATGTAAACCTTTCGCCAGTTGGATCCATCTCCTTTACAAATTGTTTAAACCGAGTTTGATATGAAGAGGTGGTTGAAGGATATCTTCACGAGCTACCAGCCTTTGACGTAGGACATTTTTCCACCTACTTTCCAATTTCTTTTCGGCCATTTCTTTCTTATGTAGTGGGAATTTCATCGCGACTATCCCACTCGCAAAGAAAACAAGCATATTTTGTGTAGCTTTGTTGCATGCCTAATAACAATGCAATTACTTTGAAATCGCTGCATATCTTCCATTTATACTCACTGTATATAATTAATTTGAAAATATTTTCTAAAATGGAATTGGAAGACTCTCAGAGTGTGGCACTGACCTTTGGGCGGAAGATAGGTCCGGGTAAGCAATGTGTTTCTTTGACTTCTTGTTTTTAAAACCTCGAATTTTCGTGACACATAAATAACAGTCTGACACATGGTCTTTTGGTTCTCGCCATACCATAGGTACAGCAAATAACATGGTATTTTCTTTTACTTTTCACCAATTAAATTAATTTACAAAAAAGACGCGCAACATAATATTCCTGTTCCTTACAAATGTGAATTCTCCGCAGATATAGCACAAGTTGTCGGGAATATCTCGACAGGCGCGCTGACGAGACATTTTCAAGAAAAATCAAAATTATATCATTATAATCTTTAATTCATGCTATACAATGAAGTTATTTACTCCTTTCCTTCTTATCAACTTACTTGTCACTTTCTGTATACTAAGAAAAACAAAAAATCACTTTAAACGTTGTCACACTTGAGGCTTCCTGACAGTAACTGTGAGGCTAGATTTCAGGTAACCAGTGTTTATGAAAGTATACACTCACAATCGAGGGAGGCGTTCCTACATTTAAATACTAAAACATTTGACATAAATACAGAAGTCCATGTTGCCAAGTGTTATTTGCAATTGTTCCCTCAATTTACTGGAAATAATGCCTTTTTCATGATACAAAAGTTAAAATTACTCAAAAAGTATCCCTAAACGCGACATTTTGATTTCAGATATGAACTTTCCATTGCAAATTCATAATAAATCACATACTTTTATCTCAGTAATAGAACCCTTGTAGAACAGTGCTATTGAAACAATATCAGTGTTACCTGTTTCTGGTCAAAAAATCGTTTTGCTTCTGGTTTTCTTTCAGAAATCATGAGAATGAATGGAGTTCGCGCGCCAAATATGCTAGTTCACGAATCATACAGCGATCCAGAATCGCAACATCAATCTCACGCAAGTAGTTTGACTTTCAGTGCAGTCTCTCTGCGAGCATTACCAGCATTTTAGACTAGCGAGGCGAGTCGCCACGAAACTGCTCGGCTTCTCTGGTTTTCAAACAATGTGATTCCGTCGCGTCTTATCTGGACAGGAGTTGGATTCTCCGAAATCGTGAATATGCACAGGGTTGTCTGCGCTCGTTAGCCTACGGTGACTGGGATGTGGCGCGTTCTCACGGCTATCTTTGAAAGCATTTCAAAGTCCGTTCAAAGAGTTTTATACGAGAAATTAATTCCTTTCACTCTGTAATGTAGTTAGCCTTAATTTTCCCTAAAATCCGCAATCTCGAACGCGCTACGTTTGAAATGTATACTCTTTGCTGTTCATTCGGCCCAATTCGGTTATAATTGATTGTATTCCAAGTAGGGCGCCAAATTTAAAAGAATTACGCTGTCTATGTGCCAACAAAGAGTAATATGCCTTAATCTCAAAACAAACACATATTCACCAAACATGTTTATTTTCGTCCTGAATATATTTCATACAGTGGCGTGTAGTGAAATCTTTTTCTGGGGAAGCAATTACATTTCAGATGAAAGATTTTAAATTTTTCACATGGATCTGACGACAATTGGATAATTTAAACTACTTGTAAATTCCTTATTTGTAATAAAGAGTGATTCTTCTGTCCTGCTTTGCAAAATCAGCGATGACATTGTAAAATTTAGGATTTTTACTCAGTCTTCCAATACATCACTTTTCAACACTGAAAATTCATTCAAAATTAGAAAGTCTGTCTTGAATTGTAAAATTTCTCAAATCGTTTTTAGACACATATCTGTCGAAAAGTTGCGTTCAACGGATCCAATTGTTGCCGGAATAATCATAACAAGTTCGCTCAGTTTCATCACTTCTGAGAATGCCTTTTCCCCGTTTATTTTCCCGAACAAAGCACAACACTTCTTGGGCACTTCGTTTCTTAATATCATCAGTCACACTGTACAGGACACTCAATTCTGAGCGCAAAGGGACTATATCGAAAAATAAAGGGACTATATAGCCCTATATTAACGTATCTAGAGCATCTTGTGGGAAGGGCGCTCAGTTATTGTTCTTGAAATTAGTGAGTTCTAAAAACATCAGGTATTTAGAATGGCAGAACCTCGAGTTCAGTTGCTCTACAATGTTAATTATTTCGTAGAAATGTCTGCAAAAACTCTGCATTATATCGCCACTATTATCAAGAATCTTGTTTTTGATACTGTGTCTAATGCCTACAGCTTTATTCCGCACTTCTTCAAAACAATCCTTTTGCTTTTATATTCTGAAACTTGTTTATTTGTTCTACACAGTAACCAACTCTTACTTTGAATAGGTTTTCTGTTAAGGGAAAAAATCATTAAAAACAATTATAAGAAAATTGAAACCGAACTGTCTTTTCAGTAACTAGAAATCTCACCTTGCAGCACAAGAAAATAATAATTCAAAGAAAAAATAAATTATACTGCTGAACCGATGAGCACATGCGGGGCCCACCACACGCACGAAGTGAGTCACGCTGTATGCAACTGGCCGATTGCTTCCAAAGGTGACATCGACCGAATGAGACCACGCGCGCCCACCACACACGCCTCCGTATCTCCTGATCATAGCATTTCCGTATGACGCGCTGGATGCAGCCAGCCCAGTGCTTCCGAAAAGCTTTACAGGCGAGCTCTACTCTATCTGTTAGCGACAATGATATTTACGTGCTCATTTTGGACAGATAAGATTGTCGCGCCCAACGTAAACTGATTATACTTGGAATACAAGGAAATGATTCTAAATTACTAGTCAGGGGGTATATAAATGTACGATATCCTTGGAAATGATAGAGGAAGCAATGCTTCCCTTGCTTTCATGGAATAAACGCCCCTGATTTCATATTTGCCATATGTTACAAACATCTTGGTGATATAAAGATTTTAACTCTGTAATCACCCTTTTATATCCATCGAAAAACGTGAGATATTAAATCAGACACAATGATATTATTAATTTTTCAATTGTTGTGAATTCCTAGAAAAATCAATAAAAGTTTCGTGGTTATTTACTTCCTGAGAGAAAAATAAATGTTAAAATTTACCATAATGTACAAATTCTTCGACGCGATCCCCACCGTAACGATGACGTCATGATTCGTGATGCAATGTCCACTTCTAGACTACCTTGCTTTTTTCATAAACAAAGATATATCAATGTAAATATTCATACGTTTTCTGCAACTCCTATTACTTCTCCTATTTCATGTTCTTCTTCTTCCACACTTCTTCAGTTTCTAATCTTTCTTTCCCTCTTGTTCTTCCTTGTTTTTCTCTTTCGTCTTCCTTACTTCTTTTCATTACTCTTTCTCATCTTCCTCCATAAATCTAGCGTTATCAATTCAGGTAAAATTCTCGACATTCAATTTCAGGAATATCTTCAATCGTATCCATCGCATTTCATCCGTTCGAGCTTTGAATGATCGCCGAGTGCAAATTTAACAACCATGCAATTGCTTTTCCCGAAGTCCATATTCATCTTATACAGCCGTAGCCAATGCCACTAATCATGTACACACTTTTATAAAATTTGGCAAAAAACTTAAAAAAGGCATTCAGATGAGATTCATTTCTCCATTACACTTAGTTATAGGCCATTATGCATCTGTTTGTTCATTCACTTGCAATAAAGCGCTCCAGAATAAACAACTTGCACATAATATACTACTGTACCCAATTGTAACGAAAAATATTACTTGACACATTTGTTTTCATGCGTAGATACCAACTGTCTTCCACACGAGAGATGTTGGAAGTAGCCCATCGTGAATTTACAAGTCGTCCAAAGGAACCTGGACCAGCCCTGCCCTTGGGTGAATACCTACTGTCGATTCTTCTGAATCACCCAGATTATTGGGACAAATCTGCAGACATTTCCTTTGCATATAAAGTGCCCGAATGTCTCCTCGCACCAGACTATTCTGCTTTCATCGTGCGACTCAACGACAGCAACAAACATCGTTTGGACGCGCTGCTCCAGAATATTGTGGAAGCAGGCATCTACCGCAAGATAGAGAGGTATGCTAAAATAACGGCTGCTAAGCGTTCAAACATTTCTGCACATCCAACATATTGCCTTTTGGTCGAAATTCTCCAGGCCATTGTGGAAGCAGGCATCATTTACGTAAGAATTACTTAACCTTTGTGTTTTAAATTTAGTTCCCCGGCGTCCCATTAATTAATTTTTAGAAGCAATTGTCCAGGCCATTCTGCAGGTAGAATTCTACGCCAAGATCTACAATTAGTAAGCATTACTAGAGCATTACTTTCTAAATTACGTTCCCATGCAACCAATCAATTGTATTTTGGAAGCAACCCTCCTAGGCTTTTCTGCAAGCATTCCTCTACGACATTATTATATAACCTTCGCGTAATTCGGTTCCCAGGCCAATAATTATTGCCTTTTAGAAGCAATTGTCAAAGCTATTCAGCAAATGTATTCTTTTCTGTATTCAAAATTCGACTAGAATATGGTTTAGGATAGAAACCACAGAATTATGAAAACGTGCACAAAATTCACTTCTCCCCATAGCTCGTCACACGCAGTTTTTAACTGTTTTTGACGTAAATAAATATAAATGGGCTTCTACGCCAAAATCGACAATTAGTAAAGCATTACTTAACCTTTGCCTTTAAAAATTTGGTTTCCAGACCTCCAAACAATTTCTTTCTAGAAGCACTTGTCTTGTCCATTCCGCAAACAGGCTTCGACACCAAGATAGAAAGTTACTTAAGCGTTGTTTAACATTTCCTTTCTAAATTCCGTTCCCATCCGGGCACTCACTTGTCTTGTAGAAGCTACGTAGAAGCAGACTTCTACGACTACTTCGAAAATTACTTAAGAATTCCTTAACATTTTTTGTCTAAATTCCGTTCCCACGCGCCAATCAGTTGTCTTGTAGAAGCTATCCTCCAAACCTTTCTGCAAGCAGGCTTCTACGCCACGATCGAAAATTACTTTACAACTATTGTACCTTACCGTTGTAGTGGTGGTCGACGAATAAACACATGATGAAGGGATAGAATTTTCATAACACATATATTTTCCTCGTGGTTTAATACTGTAGTGGTTGTCGGTGCATAAATGCGGGATAAAAGGATAACTTTTTCATAACACATACTTTCCTCATGGTTTAATACTGTATTGGTTGTTGGCGCGCATAAATACATGATAAAGAAATAACAGATTACATAGCATATTTATTTTCCTCATGGTTTAATACTGTAGTGGTTGTCGGGGCATAAATACATGATGAAGGGATAACGTTTTCGTAACATATATTTTCTTTGTTCTTTCTAACTGCTCATTAATAGAGAGCGTCTTCATTACTGCTTCATTTCCAGAGCTTTCCACAGTCACACCTTTAACGAGTCGTCTTTTCGTTGCATATCTTCTTTTTTTAAAATGCGACATATGGACAGCGTAGTTTTTACGTACCATTTATTCCATTTTTTACGCGACACATTTTGATTCTGGCACCTTGTTCTTTTATCAGCAGAAGTTCTTGGGTTCCGAGCCACAGCGTACTGAGAGACTACGTTTTTATGGCTGCTTTATTTTCGTGGTTTTACACAGCAAATTCTGGTGGATTTTTTCATTTCTTTTTTGCCCTTTTATCATTAAAACAGTTTCATAGGGTGACAGTGGTGTTTTTACGGACGATTTAACACCTTCCTTCCCTGCAACACATATTGACGCTTTGAATCTTTATAACAATTTTTTGTGTATTTTGTTTATATTTTGTGTTCCTCTCAACTAACTGCATATTGATAATGTACGTCTTATGACTGCTACATTTCCGTGGTTTTAAACAGATGCTTCTGAAGGAGTATTTTTGTCATTGCTTGATTTCCCTTTTATCACAAAGTTTCATAGAGAGAGAGAGAGATAGTGGTGTTTTTACGGCTGATTTAAAATCTTTCTTCCCTGCACCACATGTTGATGGTTTTGCGTTATAAGAGCTTCGTTTTTTGTGTTCCTCGCAACTAACTGCATAATGATAGTGTACGTCTTTGCTGCATTTCCGTTGTTTTAAACAGCTGCTTCTGATGGAGTGTATTTTTGTGTTTGCTTCATTACCCTTTTATCAAAAAGTTTTATAGAGATCGATAGTTGTGTTTCTACGGCTGCTTCAACACTTATCTTCCCTGCAACACAAGATTTTTTAGGCTTAGCCGAATGTTTGTGTACTTATGTGTATTTGCAGTTCGCGGTTTATTTTTATGTGTAAGTGGCTGGTTTAGGTTCTCGTCAGACCTTGGTCAGTAGCCAAACCTGCTACTTGCTATTTAGTCATGTTAGTGACTGAGTTTGTGTTATGCTGTGGGTTGCACTACGCCCTCAAAATATCCTACGGAAGTCTTTGTCTTCTTTGTCCTATAGTGAGGACATGTCGTGCTAGTTGTTTAAGCGTCGCTAATGCTTCGCTGGCTTTAAAGGGCTGATAGGTTTCGTTAAAAGGTAGCTTTCTCAAGCACTGAGTGAAGTATTCGATATCAAGTTCAGGGTCGCAAGTTCCAGTGCCACCTCGGACATGGGTGTATTTGTGTAGGTCTGTATGTGTGTGTCGTCCTTTCACCAATCACTATCATCATCTCATCTTCCATACCTCCAAGACTAACAACCCTGGAGGATAAAAATGGGATCCAGCTAAAACTGATCCCCCCTAATTGTTTTTCATGCCCTGTCACAGAGATATTGTTTCTGAGCCCCCGTAAAGGCAATAGGCATGTACGCGTGCTCCGAGTCGGCCTATACGCGAGCAAAAAAGTCTTTATTAGTGGCAAGGCTCGGGCGATTAGGCCTGCACTTCCGCCATTTGGATATTGCAATTTTTTTATGCTCTGGCTCTTTTGCTCCTCACAGCATAATGTGGGTGGCACAGCATCTTAATCACAGCATTATTTTTTTTATTCCCAATGTCCCTGCAGGCGCTTAGTGAGTTCTTTAGTTTACCTTGTTATTCACAGAAACATGTTGATATTGCAGCGGTTTTCAGAAATTCTTAATTTCTTTTATTTATTTAGAGTTTCCTATAAATTCATCGACATTTGGACGACGTCACTTTCTTTCACTGCGTAATTTCCCGTCTTCCAAACAGATGTGGAAACCGTAGCGTCTTCTTGACTTCTCTTCCTTTGCCTGCTTCATTCGGATTGCGCAGGGTCTTTCTGATTGCTTTGTTTTGTTTGTCCTCCCAAACACTTGTGGATTGAAAGAATATTTCTGACAGTTTCCTTTCTCATGTTCACAGCGACACGTGGATGGAATTAAGGTTTTGGCACGATGTTCGTCGGGGGCCCGCCATCTTATCGCCATTTACCGTGCCTCCAGCTACCCGCACTTCCGCGCCCCGCGCTCTGGGCCTCTCCGCGCTGGTGGAGCCCGCCGTCGTCCTGGGCGTGGGGGCGCTGGCAGCGGCCTTGGCCTTCCTCGTGGAGGTGGCGCTGCGCATGCGGGCCAACGGATGCTTCGTGTGGAGAGCCCGTCTGCTGTGCTGCCGACGCACTGCACGCAACTGATTCTGGAGGCTTCATTTAATTTCCATTTAATTAACCTTGTTAATTAGCTCTGAGGTTTGTACCCCAAAACGTAAATCACTTGTGGTTAGTTCTTGTGACAAAACAGGCCCTACACTAACAGCACTAATGATTATCGCAGAGAATATCATTCACTAATGGTTAAGAATAGTTCTTGTCATAAAACATGCACTACACTAACACTAATTTTCATAACAGGTTAGTGCCCAGAGACATCAATGACTTAGGGTTTTGAAAATGTCTTGCAGTAAAACTCGTAAACGATGAAACTGTTACTACTTTCATAAACTAAGATACGCAGAAAATTCGGTGAACTCTGTGTCTTTCTTCTCCCATTGCCGTGCAATAGTTCACTGGACAATTTTGAATTGACATGGATTTTTTAACTCTACGTCGAACTTATTTCTTGCAGTTCAATACCAATCGCTCTAAGATCTTTGCTTTCGTCTTTGAAATTATGTTCTCAGAACTTTCCAGTGTTATTTATCTCGAAAATTTGTAATTTGAGAAGGGTAACATAAAAGCACAAGACGATCAGTTCGCATGAGATTCGACCAGCGTTAATGTGCAACGAGAAATACGAGAAGGGAGAAACTGTGCATGCTTTATGCTGTTATGCTACGCAAAACATCCCTGTTCAGGAAGCAATGGGTACCCAATGCTAGCTTTGAGATTGTATTCGTCTAGCAATGTGTTGTTCCTGCGTTAGTAATTTGTTTCATTGGCCTTCTTGTGTGTTTTCTTGCACGAAATGTAAATGTATTTTTTTCGCGGAATCGGCCTATCCAAAAGCTAGGCAGTTTATGTTTTTGAGATGGCATTCAGTGCAAAAAACTTCTTCTTCCGTGAGTTCAGGTGGGGGCACAGATTTCTTGGCGAATTCTGGCTTTCGAGGCATAGCTCACTTTACTATGTTTTGCAAGGTTTAACAGGATTAAACTGCACTAATATAAACAACTAAGAACAAAATCGATGGCAGTATCTGCAATGCGCTGTTCATTTTTATTATTGTAGTTATGTGAAGGTTTATGCGGATGTGTTTTTCAACACAATAGTAATAACAATTGCCGTAAAAACAGAATGTATAGAACTGAACATTTGATATTTGCGAAGTAATAAATTTTATTAAATGTACAATTGACGAAAGAAAGGCTTGCTAATTATCTGTACATCCATTGAAATTGCTATGGTTTTAGTATTAGTGTTCCCAATGGAAACTTGTGGTGCTACAACAGCACATACTTTCCCGTATTATTGGAGGCAGATATGTAGAATTGAAATATTGCATTTCTGCCCTATTAACATGTTAGCTATTATTTGAAAACGTCTAATTCAACCAAGAAGCGATCAACCACGGTGTAAGATATATAGGTGTGTTAACTAGCCGCCTTCGGGACAAATTTCCTGAAGCCAGTTTGAGGCTAGTTCCTCGCTTGCGCGCATGATCGGTTTGGGTCGCGGTGTAAGATATACATCTTAAGACGACATTTGAAACTGTGGCTGTTATACATTACACGACCAATCAGGACCTTGCCCAAATGAGACCCAAAGATCGCAGCACTTATGCGAGAACTATGAGAAGTAGCCTCATATGAGCTTCAGTTTTAGACTAGGGGTGAACTCACTTATATATCTTACACAGTGCGAACAACTCATTATTTCCATCGCAGTGTTGTCAAAACTATGTGAATTCCACAACTGCATTAAAATACAATACAAAAGTTTTGTAAACTTGTATAGGAAAAAGAAGTCTGATACCATACATCTCTACTAAGTCACAACAATGACACAATTCACAGAAATTCGCGAACGGAACGGAATTCAATTGTTGCATTACCTGCATTGTCGATACTCCCTTAATGAGCTAGCAATTTTTATTTCCAATATTTAAAAAAAAATAATTTATTTATTTTTTAATGTGTAAATGTATAACAAAAGGTCGAATGTAAAAACGAACAAAGAAATAATATACAAAAATTGCAAATTAGAATTTACGACGCATCCGGCTGTCTGAAGCGCAGTAAATTTGCAGCCGGCTATTATGTTTGTGACGAAATTATAGAAAAACTATTCTTATTTTCAACAAATTAAGCATGACCTTATTTGACGATGTAGTTTTGATAAATATTGAGAAAAACAGCTGCCATCTATCGCCACCCAAAGTTCATTTTTGACATCTTCCGAATTTTTCGGTTTCGTAATGGTAGAACGAAAATATTAATTTTAAAATATTAAATAACACAAAAACCTCGTCCTAAATGGCAATTTTAAAAAATGTAGTCTTTTTTTAAGAAAATGGCGTTTAAGTGCTACTGAAAATGCGAAATTTGAAACTCTTTTTCACAGATAATTTTTGAGATATCAAAAAACTCCCATAATGAACTTTACGTGATATTAAAGAGTGTAATTAGCACTACACGTTCCAAAAGTTTGAAGGAAAAAATGGAACAATTTATGAGAAAATGGCGTTTGAGCGTTTCTGAAAACGCGGAATTTTGAAATAGTTTTCACAGAAAACGGTTGAGTTCTCGAGAAATTTTACTTGACATTATTTAAATCTCATGTACTCATTAATATAATAATGTCAACAAATTGCCATTAATGTAAATATTAACGACGTGAGAGGCAGTTGAAAAATTACATTTTTAGCAATTTTTGAAAAAACAAAAGAATAAAGCAATATGGCGTTTATGTCATCTCATAGAGTACATTTAGTACTACCCCTACTAAAAGTTTGAAGACAAAAGTTTGAGCCGTTTTTGAGAAAATCTTGTTTTTGTAATTTTTTTAAAATTGCACATATTGCACGAAATATTGTGCAAAAACTACTACAATTTTCCAAAAATTGACATGACCTTAATGAAAGAACTCACTTTGGAGAAGCAATTTTATTTGGAGAAAAAATCTCTATCTGCAATTTTATAGTTGGAGAAAGACGCCCAAGAACAATTCAAACTTTTGCAATTTTCGAAAATTTAGAGTTTTCAACTGACATGAGACCTACGCCATTCTCATAAATGACCTTGAGACTATCCAACAACAAAATGTAGTCAAATGTAGTTCATTTTTTTGAAAATTTTGAAAATGTCCCAGGGGCTATATGTAAAGTACCCTCCAAAACTAACATATCGGTTTCAAATTCAAGGGCCCGCGAGACTACTTAGTTCGATGGGGGAGTATCAATTTTAGAGAAAATCGGCTGAACGGTTTAGTCGCTAGCGTTGTTCACAGACGGACAGATGTTTTGCTTTCAGTTGGTTTTTCGGTATCAAGGACCCACAAAATAGGGATTCTGGCTGCACCATGTGTTACGAGTTTTTTTTCTTAATTTAGCTACTGGATTTATCCACTTTTTCGTTACCAGGGCCCTGTAATAAGAGTTTTTCTGCCGAAAATCAACAGTTCTGACAGATGGACGGAATGACCAGCGAACGGTTCTAGAAAGTTAGGAAAACTACCACTTTTTCGGTATCAGGGATCCACATTGCGACTTTTTCTCTTAAAAATCAGTACCTTTTTCTGCAGCATTATACTTTCCCTACGGTACGTAACAGTACATAACAAAGTAAAATTGGCCTTCTAAGTAAGTAAAATAATATATTAATGTAAATCACACTGTAAATTCTCATTGATTGATACGTGATTCCGGGTGCGTCAACTGCCGAGATCATTTGTTTCGTAAGTGTAGTGCATGTTTTATCCCGGGAGGTGGCAGTGATTGCTCCCCACTGGGTAGAGTGATTCGGCACGGCCCTACGTCGGCTTGCAGGGATTTCCCTAGTTAGGTATCTCTCACCAGCGTGGCATCGCCCCAGCCGGGACAATATCTAATTTCCCGACTGATCTCCCTCCAAGTGTGATAGTGTAGTGCATGTGAGTATGTGTAAGTAAGAGGAAGGAAATAACGAGGAAGAGGAAGGAAAGAGCGTGTGCAGTCAATGGCTCGTTTGTTAGGGTACTGCTCCGGCTTCCTCTGATGGTTATCCAAGAAACCACGGAAAACTACCGATCAGAGCAGCCGGCCACTAGATTCTCCATCAATCAGATGATGAACTCGACCTAGCTATCTATAGCTAGAGTCAAAAATCCTGCCCAGTGCATCAGTTGATGATCTAAGGCACTTTTGCCAGTATGGATTCCGAAAAATGTAGTACACGAAGGGGGGCGCAACTGCCCTCCTTCTTACTCTAATTGACGCGTATCGTCGTGAGTACGCCGTGCTTAAACATACTATGTAGGATCCCGTATAAACTAAACCTTCAGAGAATTTTGGCGCAAATGTGATTCCATGTTCTCGAGGTAAGGACACCGCATTCGACGAGACAACAGTTGTTTGATGGATGCACAGCGCTCTCGCGGAGAAAATATGAATCAAAATTCTGTTGCACAAATAGATCCGAAGCCACGCGCTAAAAATTTCTGCACAAACCCGCGTCAGAGATACAGCGAAACGTGGAACATATGAGAGAAAGATCAAATTTACATACTATCTTCACTGTGCAATTCGTGCCATGTTCACGAATAGCCGTCAGGCACGAACCGCACATAAATACAATTGTGCGAATGACGCATTTCGGAAATATTTGTCCCTCACAGTTACTGAAAGTATCTGTAAATTCATTTTGCATGATATAGTTTTATTTCTTTGCGCAAACCTAGCCGTCTATTATACCAAGTTCATTTTTCAATGAAACCGTTTGAACAAGTAATATTTCATCTTCTGCTCTTGAAATCTTCCCTGAGCTACCTTCAAAACCGTGAAATGTAAAAGAGAATTGTCAAATTTGAACTCCATTTTTTCCTGGGAACACAAGAATTGTAAATGAAATACATAACATTTATTTTCATATTACAGAAAATCATTGCAGAGTGGGAAAGAATGAAGCTTGTTTGTACAAGTTTATATCCAAAATAAAAATAGTTGTATCACTCTAAAGAAACCCAGAGACTATTTTCAACCCTAGGAAATATTAATATAAAATATTAACAAGTTAGCAAAAGTAGAAGAGAAGGGAAAAGGATAGTATGTGTTTATGTAGTGAGATATTGTTAAATAATGCACATGTCTCAACTAGTGGAGCTACAACCAAATAGTATAAAAGATAATAGTGGAAACTCCTCGAATATTTTGGTGACAGAAAAGCAGCGCTCTCCAGCGGTTCGAGGTGTAAACCACAGCGCAAGAATTTGTGTGTGCCAACTTACAAGGTGTGAAAGTCAAGTTTGTTCGTGGTTTTCTGAGAGATAGTTTGGTAGAAGAATATCTGTGTAGATATTATTATTTGATGCTCTGCCGCAAGTACTTTAATGTATAAATTAAAACCAATGATAATGAAAAATGACAGAACAAAACTGTGAAATCAAATAATGTTTAAAAAAACTAAGAGGTACTACCGCAGCACATAACCCAAAAATTAAAATATACATACATTTGAAACTCCCACAACCTCGGGTTCATTCAGATTAATTAGGGAATATCAGTTTTGAAGAAACGAACTGTTTAGGCAAACGGACGTTTTGTACAGACAGACAGACACGACTTTTGGCGTCAATCGATTTTTCGGTATCAATGACCCTCAAAACATGGATTCTGGCTACACCATGTGTTAGAGGAATATTTTCTTCATTTAGAAACGGGATTTATACACTTTTTCGTTAACAGCAGAGCATATTATTTTTCTCCTTCTTATTCTTATAAAATGTATCTTTTTCCTCCCGCATTCTAGCCTCTGCCCTTCATGTTATCAAAAGTTATAATGATATTGATTACAGGATTTTAGAAGTATCTGAAGATGTGCATTTTATGAGAAAATAATATTGATAAACATAGAGAAAAGAATAAAATATCTCCATTCTCTACCTTACAAAGTAATGTCAAAAAATTGTACACACGGTTGTATTCTATTGGCAACATTTACGTCTGTCTTGTAGGGTACACCTCAGGCCGCTAGGGGCAGCACAATCACTTGTCCCTTGTGCCGCCCATGCTGATTTGCCCGAGTTTCCACTATTATCTTTAATACTATTTGCTACAACAGCATATACTATCCCGCATTATTGGAAACAGCTACGTAATATTGAAATATTGCACGTTCTGCGCTACTAACATCTTGAATATCATTTGAAAACATCCAATTCAACCAAGAAGCGAACAACCCATTGTTTTCGTTGCAGTGTTGTCAAAACTATGAGAATTCTACAACTGTATAAAAATATAAAACAAAAGTTTTGGAAACTTTTATTGGAAAAAGAAGTCTGATAACCTGGACAATATAGAAATGCATTTCATAGGGCCGTGATTAGAGCAGAGTATTCTAAAACCATGCAACAAATACTTAACTCATAACAAATGGTACAGCATTTGGTGCGAAAACTAAATATTTTCATGCAAATATCAACTTGAAGACAATTATAACCTCTTTGCAAACAGATACATCAAGTCACAACAATGACACATAATTCACAGAAATTCGCGAGCCCGAAACGGAATTTCATTGTTGCATTCCCTGCATTATCGATACTCCCTTAAAAAGCTAGCAATTTTTATTTCAAAATAAATATTTTATAAAATATTAATGAGTAAATGAATAACAAAAGATCGAATATAAGAAACGAACAAAGAAATAATATACAAAATTGCAAATTCTAATTTACGACGCATCCGACTGTCTGCTTATGTTTGTCACGAAATTACAGAAAAACTATTTGTTTTTACAATAAATTAAACACAACCTTATTTGAAGATGTATTTTTGATAAATACATTTCATTGAGAAAACCAGCTGCCATGTATCGCCGCCCACACTACATTTTTCTGCCATTTTCTTAGTTTTTCGGTTTCCTAATGGCATAACGGCAATTTTATTTTTAGAATATTAAAGAACAATCAAACCTCGTCCTAAATTTCTTTTAAAAATTTGGAGCCGTTTTAAAGAAAATGGCGTTGATGCGCTACTAAAAATGCGAAATTTGAAGCTTTTTTTCACAGAAATGTTTTGAGTTTTCAAAAAATTCATTTGAAGCTATTTAAAGCATTTTCACTCACAAATATGTTTACAAATGTCTGGTAATATGCATATTAAAGATTTGAGAAACATGACCTTAAAGAAAGAACTCATTATGAAGAACACATTTTATTTGAAGGAAACATCTCTATCTACAATTTTGTACTTGCTCAAACAGGTTGAGTTGGCTCTGAACTGGTTTTGATCAAATTTTTGTCATTTTTATTTGTTTTTAGAACATTTTAAAAATATTTTATTAGCCATATTTGGTGATGTTTTAGGTCATCAAAATCCGCCCCCTAGTAATAATTGTTTGTGCATCATGCCAATGCTTAAGTAATATTTCGGAGCAGCTAAGGCTCCTCTCATATTGAAATCGCCATCATAAGTATGCTCCGATACACGCAGAAGGGTAATTTAGCCTTGTTAATACGTTTACGACCCGTCCTGGATGGCCGAGGTGGCAAAGAGCGTGTACCGACGCAGCTCCGGTCCAAACGGTCACGAGTTCCAGATCCACCTTGGGCACGGTTTTTTTGTCCCTTGCCTCATGAATGTGTTGTCGCGGAGTCTCACTACTAACTCTCTCGGGTGAAAGGAGCACGCAATCGTGTTGGTATCTAGTGTATTGTCGAAAATGAATCTCATCGGGACGTAAAGGGCAACCAACTGTCGGCTCGATTAAAGTCGTAGAGAAAATAAAGTAATGGCTGTAGTAAAACGAAAAATTATACAAAAACTGCTGGGCGTTGTTAAAAATGTCGCGAAGGATGTGTCCTCAACCACCCTACCAGCGACACTTTCACTGGATCACTGCATGCTATTTTCATTATAACTTGTAATTTTCAAAAATTAATTAAGAATGTACTACACTAACTCTGTTCCTTGTCTCTTTGCAGACGCTGCAAGACGAGTCATAATGATTTTTAGAAAGTAACCGTTTAGTTATGTAATATACAATATTACATTGCGATTATTTATTAAAAGGAAATCTTACGGCTTGACCTGCATTACAGGATTACATTTAATGGCTAAATATTATTAAATATTACAAGTTCAAACGCACAATTATATATTTAGGTGGAAGAAAATTAATAGAGGTCATTTTCAAAGACCAAAGGTATCTAGAATGTTCTAGAAAGGAAAATAGACAATAGAGAATTCATAAAATTAATTGATGAACAGTGTTTGCGAAGAAGTAAATGAGTGCAGACGCTTTATTTTTAATTAATCTAATGGACGCATTGAAAAAGATAGAAACCGCTACAAGCGATGTTTTTTCGAGTGACAGAAGCGTACTAAAATTAGCGTTGCTACAAAATGCCTTGGACCCCGCGCAGTTTGTAACGGTTATGTAAAACGATAAAAATTTTATGTATACTCCGATGTAAACATAGTGGCACCTCAAGACCGCGCGCTGGAAGGAGATGGGGATATTATCATCCAATCGAGAACTTCAATACCAAAATTTAAAGTCGTAACGAAGCTCTCGATTGGATGGCAGAGTCCCCCTCTCCGCCCAGCTCGTGACCTTCAAGTGCCACTATGTTTAAATCGGAGTACAAGTTGTGCCCACAGTATTTCAGCTATCGTGTGCTTTCTCTTCGATAAACTGCTTGAAACACGCCACACCGTGTCTTCTGAATCAGGGCTGTTCAAACGCAAGATTTAGATGCATCCCTCTCCAATAGGAATGAGAAGAAATCTCGCTTTATATACACGGTGGAAGTCCACCTCGGAAGGTCTATCTGAACGAATGATCGGAAATCGATCCCTGACCCCCTCGTTGCCCGTCGCTCGCCCGGGTCGCGGAGCGCGTCGATAGTGTTACGCGGAGACGTGCCACGGCCTTCGTCACAAAGCGGCTAGGCCCGGCGCGTCAGTTCACAATTCTGCGATTTATTCACAGCTGCCTCTAACGAGCCATCAGCTGTTATGGTGCCATCCAATCGGAACCTTACACGTCACTATAGTGACGTTACTATGGTGGCGTTCAACCTTCCGATTGGATGACACCGCAACAGCTTATTTACGTCAGAGGCAACTCAGCATAAATCCAAGTACGGGTTGCTTTTGGGGAAAACGGCACTTCAGTGCAAATGTTGCGTGATTTGCCGTAAAGGCTCCAACACCGCTGAGAGCAATTAATAAGATTTAAGACTGCCAAACTATAGTAAAAGTGCCTTTTCGTGGTTACAAAATCCAACGCTTTCAGATATATATTCATTAATATTTATTTCTTAATTTGTGAAAGTGATTGTTTCCTAGAGAAAGTTTGTGTTGACTTCTTATAAAACAATAAGTTAATACCAAAAAGAAAGTTTTGTATTAGATCTTATTTGTATTTAACCTACACATTCAAACTTTTAATTTGTCCTAAACTTATGTTAACCTATGATTGGTGCCACGTGTAAACATACATGTTGCAGGAGTATTTAGTTTCCGGACATAATTAGTGCCTTGTACTGCATGTTATAAAGGAGAGTTGGAAGAGTTCCTCTCCCGATGGAATATGCAATCCACACCGAACTATACTTCGACTCGCATGTGTTGCCTTCTCCGATATCTCCCCGGCGGGCCACAGCCTCAGGTGTACCAAGCTCTGAGCTCCTTGTCATGCGTTTTAGTGTAGTGCGCGGGGGGAGATTGGTGAAAGTCAGAATAGGGGGGCCCAAATTAACGTAGGACCAAGGGCGCCCAAAACTGTTAAAACGGCCCTGCAAACTCCCTACTTTGAGAATAAACTGTACTTTGCTTTTGTGCAACTATTTCTTCACGCTTTGTTTGAAGTGAAGTAAAGAAGATGATAGTTCTTCGGACACTTTGGATTTGTCGGTCCAAGACACACGCACAACAAAATTAAACTAAGAAAACGTCGGTTAACAAAATATAACATTAAATGGGAACGTGATTATAACTGGCTTTGCGAGGTAATGTCATATGATATGGCAATGATAGAGGTGAAAGGACGAACACTAATACAACCATAACCAAGGCGAGACTCAAGCCCGCGATCCTTCGGTGTGAGACCGCTACTACACTACTTTCTTAGCGATCTCGGCCACCGGATCGGTGCTTGCGAAATTTATATCCGAAATTTAGCAGACTATTTTGCAAAACCAGGTACATCTTCTTCTGATTGCAAAAAAAAGAGTACCTATAAAATATCAGCTGCTGAAATTTGATAAACTACTGATTATGTTGTTTGTGATTGAAATCTGTATATAAGTGTAACGTATTGGGAAGCGAACCACGTGGTAGCTATTTTGGTATGGGCGAAAAGGAATTACCAACAGGAAATCGCCTCGCCAAGCAGGAAGAGAAAGGTGCCCTAGAGAAAGCACCCAAAGACTGAACAAAGAGCAAGCCATTCTAGAGGCAGGGCGGGGAGGTGACGTGACGTAGGAGGTCACGTGAGCCTCCAGTATATAAGAGAGTAGATGAAGGGAATAGGTGGGTTCTAGAGAAGTAGTGAGGACATCGTGCTCATGCACAAATTTACGCCAGGGCGGTGCAGCGGCGAGCAGGGCTCGCAAGGCAAGTCACGCGATGCCGCGCCTGCGGGGACTTTGTGTCCCAGATGTAACTGCGGTCACGTAGGAGAGATGCTGTGTGCGAGTTCCGAGTGAGGTGTGGTTGAGATCACTCACACATCAATCAAACCATCACGGATTGATGCGCCTGTAAGGACTTTGTGTCTGACTATGAGATCCGGTCACGGAAGCTGGGCTTTATGCGCGCTTCAAATTAACGAGTGGCGAGTGCCACTAGTTAAACCGATTCTCAATCGGATTTGGGATCGCTTCCGCGATCAGGGGATAGTAGAAGGTCTATCAGAGCGATTGTATAAAATGTAAACATTTAACTGTACATATTTGTTTGTGAATATAACTGTATATATGCAAGCTCTGTGTATTTGCTGTGAGTACCCATGACGTCACATAAGTATCTGTTTCGATACTAACAATTAAAATATTGCTTATTAATTTTTTATTTTATCCTGCTTTTCCCAAATAAATCACGCTCTTTTCACTAAGATTTGTTAAACATCACGACTTAGACGAACCAGTGGTGCTAAAACAGCACGTACTCTCTCACCCGTATTTTAAAGCACAATTGTGTGAAAAGTACGCGAATTTACGCAAATCACGCAAAATTACGCAAATACCAACGATCCATGATGCGTATTTTAGCCGTAAATAATACTATTAGTTGATACTAATGCGAAAGAAATGGCAGCAGTCATTATGGCCTTCTGTTATCAGTGCGGATGTTATCAGTGTTCTGTTACCAGTGTTACCAGTGCTCCCACTACTGAAATAGCCAACACTAATATACAAAATCTATTCGATCCAAGAGAAAAAAATTTACTCTTAGAAGATATCAACAATAAACACCCAAATTGGGGATGAAGAAACAAAAACCGTGACGGAAAAGTATTAATACAAATAATAAATAATCATAATCTTAAAATCATATCGCCCAGTGAACCGACGTTTTTTCATTAGATCGAACATGTAATCCTCACATACTAGACATTGGCATAACTAACACCAACAATAACTTTTACACATCAGTAATATTTGAATTAGATTCTGATCACATACCTGTTCTAGTATCGTCACAACAAATAACACCACATCACACCCCAAGACCAATATTCAACACACGTATAATAAATTGGAAAAACTACACAAAGACAATCAAACAAAAAATACCCAGAATAAAAATCTTAAATAATCCACTCGAAGTAGACCAAGCAGTAACAAAATCATCCACAAATTAATCCCCATAATAATAATAATTATTATTATTATAACTGGATATCCGAAATCTCATAATTCTGGGGCTAGCTATGAACACCGAAGACCGACAACAAAACAGCGAAAATAGCCCTGTACCCCCATGGACGAAGAGAATTATGAAACGGATAGCCGGCACTCGGCGTGAAATATCACTTTTAGCTGAGGCATCTTCTAAGTCAACCTACACCACTAAAGTTCAACGAAAGATATTCAATGTTAAATAAATATACCAGATTAAAACTGAAACAAGCAGGCTAATGGTAGTTGAGAAGCTAAAAGAGAAAATTCAAGCGTGGGCTCAACGAATTAGACGATACAAACGTAGAATACATTTCCGTGTTCAGAACCGGTTGTTTGAAACAGGCGCCAAAATCTTCTATCGCAATCTGACTCAAACACCGAATGGCAATGTTGTCACCCGTTGAAAAGATGACGTAGAAGCATTTTGGGCAGGGATCTGGGAGAAGAGCAGATCCTTCAACAAAGACGCATCTTGGATTCAATCTGAAGTTGATGCTGCTGATGAACTTGTGGAAACAGTGGAAGATGTTCACCGATTCACGGAAGAGGACCTCTTCCAAGCAATGAAGAACATGGGAAATTGGAAGTCCCCCGGGATTGATAAGATCCAGATTTATTGGATTAAGAAATTAACAGCATTAAATTCTCATCTAGCAAAGGCTGTTAATAAAATTTTAGAAAACCCAAAGGAACTTCCGGAATGGCTCACACGCGGCATCACGAATTTGCTACCCAAAGCAGGAGACAGCTCTTTGGCGAAGAACTACAGGCCAATTACTTGTCTGCCAGTACTGTACAAAGTTATAACTGCAGCCATAGCTGACAAAATGTACAGACATCTAGAAAAGAATCATAAAAGGATCAACTAATGACAGCTGAACAGAAAGGATGTTGAAAAGGTTCTTATGGCTGTAAGGAAATCTTGCTACAGAATAAAGTCATCTTGAATGATGTAAAGAAACGGAAACGTAATTTAAGCACGGCTTGGATTGTCTACCAAAAGGCCTTTGATAGTGTACCACACGATTGATTTTGAAGACCCTGGCGATCTATCGATTTCATCCTAGACTTATTGAATTTGGCAAGGTTAGTATAAAGCCTTGGAGTACCAGGTTACTAATACATAGCGGAAAGGAAGCAGTAGAAACCAGAAGTATTAAGATCAACAGGGCTATTTTTCAAGGATATTCACTATCCCCTCTGCTGTTTGGCATTAATTTGATCCCACTATCTAGACAGTTGTCGCAAGCTGACTTTGGTTACAAGCTCCTTGGTGATGAAAGGCCAGTATCACATTTGTTTTACATGGATGATCTTAAAGTGTTTGCTAAGATTGAAGCGATTCTCTCCGAAATGTTGTCTGTCGTGAATGACTTTAGCAATGACATTTGCATAAAGTTTGGTCTTGACAAGAGTGCAAAAATCAATTTAACAAGAGGCAAACTGACATCAGAGAGCATTGAAGTTGATAGACACACTGCGATTCAAGATCTTGAGCCAGATAAAACTTACAAATATCTGGGAATTGAAAAATGTGAAGCCATCTCTAACGACACAATGAAAGAGGGAATTCGCAGGGAGTATTATTGAAGAGTGAGACTGGTTCTGCAGTCCGCTCTGAATTCCAAAAATAAAATATCAGCAATAGGTAGTTTGACAGTGCCTGTAGACGAATAAAGTTTCGGTCTAGTGGACTGGACTGAGCAAGAAATTGGCATCATGGATCGAAAAAACAGAAAACTGCGTACAATGCATCATGTTGCCCTCCCTCAAGCTGATGTATATAGACTGTGTGTCACGTAACGAAGGAGGAAGCGGACTCCGACAAACTGTGACGCCTGGCACAATACAATAGTCGGGATGGGAAAGTATGTAGTCAGCCATCAAGATGACCATCTAATGAGGCAGGTCATGAAATTTGGCCAAAGAATGGGAAACAGAGGCTTTGTAATGTAATGACTTGTATTTTTTTACAAGAAAAGAACCATCACAGAGGAAGCTGACTATAGATTCAACATATGACGGCAGAATGGCGTACGGACATTTATTGTGTTCGAAATGCTGCGGTGAATAAACATTAGTTGTAAACAATAATTAGCTTAAGGAAAATTTAAGAATAACTTTCTATGTCAGCACATATAGTTTATAAGGCGGCAAGTGTCTGGTTTTCTATTTAACAGAGTGACTGTTGTCAAAAGACAAGTGACGGAGAATTGCTGGTGTGAGTAAGCATAGAAAAGTACGAAATTCGAACTGAATAACGGGAAATTGGAGTGTTTCGGACTAACAAACATCGAAAACAGGAATTTAGGGAATTTTTGGCAGATACCGTTAAGCACGAGAACGCTGGGGATGCGTAAATCAGAATAATTTGATGTCAATAAAGAAGGAGAGACTGAGAGAGCGTGTTTTGTTGAGGAAAATTTTTGCTAATAAATTGCAACAATACTTTTTGGTAGATGAATTCTAGTCTCAGAGGTGAGAGGACCTCATGTCTTGCTATGCGAGAAATGATTTTCGGACGTGAAGAAAATAATGTTACGAGTTTTTCTTTTTATAGTGACACTCGATTTATTTGTGAGTTATGTTGATATGGTAAATGGTAACTGGAACTTGGTGTAGCCGTCGTAGACGTCAAGGAAGTTGGGCGTAGTTACGACATCGCTACGAAAGGGAAGTAACGACTTATGTACTTTGATAAATAAGACGAGAATTGTCATATTTTGTTGAAGCCCAAGCATGTCATCGTTTTTTTAATTTAAACTTTTATTCACAAAGAAGTGGAGAGTATTCACAAAGAAGTATTGTAGAGTTACCGACAGTTCCTAGATATGCTCTTTAGGTAGCTGGTTGCAAATTCACAGCAGAACATCTTGCAGACATCCAAAGAAACGCGGAGTATGTTCATCGATCAAACTATCCACATGACGAACATTTAGAACCATCTAATATCCCTGAAAACGATGATCCCCTTCAAGGTTCATCTCTTCCAAATGAAACATCCGTCAGTGGTGAAAATTCATCTGGCCATGAGTCACACGATAAGGACATGATGCGGGACCTCCTCCGACGCGAGATAGAACGAGTTCGTCTACTTCCATTCGAATCTCGTGCACCGTTGTGGAGAATTTACGAACATGCTAAAGCTAAGAGAGTGATAGAAACAGCGAATTCTGCCTTAAATGAGGTTGTACAAACCTCAAGTAGAGATCTAGATATTACTGAAATCAATCACATCGTGTATGCAACTGGATATCTAGTATCTCAGATAATCTTGGGGCCAGCCAAGAACACCGATGGCCGACAGCCAGACAGAGTAAAAAGCTCCGTACCTCCATGGATGAAAATAATTATGAAACGGATAGCCGACACACGGCGTGAAATATCACTCCTAGCCGAAGCATCTTCTAAGTCAAACCACACGTATAAAGTTCAACAAAAAATACTCCATGCTGAACAAAAATATCTAATTGACAATGACGCAACAAGGCTAATGGTAGCTGAAAAGCTAAAAGAGAAAATCCAAGCATGGGCTCAACGAATAAGAAGGTACAAACGTAGAGAAGATTTCCGTGTACAGAACCGGTTGTTTGAAACAGACGCAAAGAGATTCTATCGCAGTCTGACTCAAAAACCGAATGGCAATGCTGCCCCTCCTTCAAAAGATAACGTCGAAACATGTTGGTCAGGAATCTGGGAGGAAACCAGATCCTAAAACAAAGACGCATCGTGGCTCCAATCTGAAGTTGATGCTGCCAATGGACTCGTGGAAACAGTGGAACATGTTCAAGGATTCTCGAAAGAGGACCTATGCCAAATAATTAAGAATATGGGAAACTGGAAATCCCCTGGGGTTAATAAAATTCAGATTTATTGGATTAAGAAATTAACAGTACTCCATTCTCATCTAGCAAAGGCTGTTAATAAAATTTTAGAAAACCCTAAGGAACTCCCGGAATGGCTCACACGCGGTATCACGTATTTGCTACCCAAAGGAGGAGACAGCTCTTTGGCGAAGAACTACAGGCCAATTACTTGCCTGCCAGTAATGTACAAACTTATAACTGCAGCCATAGCTGACAAAATGTATAGGCATCTAGAGAAGAACCATCTGTTGCAGAAAGGATGTCGTAAAGATTCCTATGGCTGTAAGGAAATCTTGCTTCTGAATAAAATAATTTTGAATGATGTAAAAAAGCGAAAACGTAATTTAAGCATGGCTTGGATTGACTACCAGAAGGCCTTTGACAGTGCACCACACGATTGAATTTTGAAGACCCTGGAGATCTATCGATTTCATCCTAGACTTGTTAAGTTTTGCAAGGCTAGTATGAAGTCGTGGAGCACCAGGTTACTAATCCACAGCGGAAAGGGAGTAGTAGAAACAAGAAGTATTCAGATTAACAGGGGAATTTTTCAAGTAGATTCACTATCCCCTCTGCTGTTTTGCATTAGTTTGATTCCTCTATCGAGACAGCTGTCGCACACTGACTTTGGTTATAAGCTCCATGGTGACGAAAGGCCTGTATCACATTTGTTTTACATGGATGATCTTAAAGTGTTTGCTAAGAATGAAGCGATTCTCTCCCAAATGCTGTCTGTCATCAATGATTTTAGCAATGACATCTGCATGAAGTTTGGTCTTGACAAGTGTGCAAAAGCCAACTTAAAAAGAGGCAAAATGACCACGACAGAGAACATTGAAGTTGACAGGCACACTGTGATTAAAGATCTTGAACCAGGTAAAACTTACAAATATCTAGGCATTGAAGAATGTGAGACCATCTTCAACGACACAATGAAAGAGAGAATTCGCAGGGAGTATTATAGACGAGTGAGACTTGTCCTGCAGTCCGCTCTAAACTCCAGGAATAAAATATCAGCAATAGGTAGTTTGGCGGTGCCTGTAGCCGAATACAGTTTCGGACTAGTAGACTGGACTGAGCAGGAAATTCGCATCATAGATCGAAAAACCAGAAAACTGCTTACAATGCACCACGTTGCCCACCCCCGAGCTGATGTACATAGACTTTATGTGTCACGTAAGGAAGGAGGAAGAGGCCTCAGACAAATTGAAGCCTCCTGGCACAATGCAATAACCGGGATGGGAAAGTATGTAGTCAGCCATCAAGATGACCCACTAATGAGGCAGGTCATGAAATCTGACCGAAGAATGGGAAACAAAGGCATTGTAAGTGTAGCAAGAAGCATTGCGAACAAGACTATGCAAGACTCCCAGAATGACAGAGACACTGAACTTCTGATGCTACTTAACATGAAATTGGAGACACAAAAAATGTTAAAGAAATCGTGGAGGGACAAACCACTCCACGGACAATATTTGAAACGAATGGACAAGGTGCAGATCAATAAAAATCAATCATTTATGTGGCTTAAAAGGGGAAGAATGAAGCCAGAATCGGAAGCACTTGTAATAGCTGCCCAAGATCAGGCCTTGAGAACACGACATTATGATAAAGCGGTTCTCAAAATTTCCCAAGATGATAAATGCCGCATTTATCAAGAACACGTAGAAACCATTGATCATATTGTCTCAGCTTGTCCAATCCTAGCAAAGACCGAATACTTGAAAAGACACGACAGGGTGTGTAGTTACCTCCACTGGCAGATCTGTACCGCCCTCGAAGTTCCGAACACATGCCCCAAGTGGTACGAACACTCACCGAAACCGGTGACGTCTGTTGGATTGTGTACGATATTGTACGACCAACAAATTCAAACTGATCGCACGATAGCGGCAAACAAACCGGATATAGTCATCCGGGATTTGGAGAACAAATCGTGTTTACTTGTCGATGTTGCTGTGCCTTGCGATCAAAACGTCGTTACCAAGGAGGCAGAGAAACGTCTTAAATACAAGAGTTTGGAAATCGAGATCAGCCGAATGTGGGGTGTAAAAGCACAGGTCGTCCCGATAGTTATCGGAGCTCTGGGATTTGTTCCGCAAAATTTGTGTAAGAACTTGTCTAAACTCCCAGGTAATTCAAAAGACTGGGAAGTGCAAGAAATCGCTTTATTTGGAACAGCCCACATTTTGCGAAAAGTATTGTAGAGGCACCGACAGTCCCTAGATCTACTCCTTAGGTAGCTGGTTGCAACCTGGAGTAGATTTTATATTCAGCCGACACATAACATCTTTAGTCGTGATTTAGAGGAATAATAATAATAATAATAATAATAATAATAATAATAATAATAATAATAATAATAATAATTAGCCTTTCCAGGTACTTGCACTCCTGAGCAAGTTCTGGAGTACTTACTCATTTTTATTCTTATCACCCAATCTTAGTTAACCCAATATTTATAGTTAATTGTATTGCAGTGTCGATATTTTCAATAAATGCACGTCAACAAAATTCAAATCAATTATCATGTAATGAGTGACGAATCTGCATTCTAACTTAGTATCAGTTTTGTTTTAATTTAAAACTGAAACATCCGTTTTTCTGCATTCTTCTTAACTCGGGATTCTAATTTTTAATTTGACTTTTTTACTCGTTTGTTTCTCTCTCTTCAGTTCATTCTTTGAGCGTTTACTCAGAAAACACTGGTTCATTCCATTTGCGACGATTTTTCATGAGAGACAAAAGCATCCTCGCGTTCACAAGCAGAGAATTATGAATGGATACCGTCGTGCCAAGAAAAATGGCACATTTCAAAAATCGTTATTTTAGGGTAATTGACAAATGTGTTTAGATTTTCTGTAACAGAAATTTTGTAAAGGTAATCCACTAAAGAGCTGGTAAATAGAATTTCCAGCTAAAAAACGTTTTCAGTCGCAAAATAATGGCTCTTCTCATTGTGAAATCATTTCCCCTGCAAAATGACAGTTGTTGAGATATGTAACTTTTTGTACACAGATGATAGGTTTGCGCTAGTGGTACAAGTAAACTACATTGAACTCTATTTCTTCATGGGGCTATTTTTCATGGGAACATTTCTTCGAGAGCAAGTGCGTGAGATATTATTTCATCTGCTAGGACTTTATTATTATACCTTTCGTATTTCTTGTTGCCCAATTATCAACTTGTCTCAGAAAATTATTGTGCAGAAGTTCCAGGGTATGGGGTCCGGTTAAGGACCGAAACTCTAACACAGGATGCTTACTGCGGAAGATTAGCAGGCCTTTCTCTTCCCTACTAAACAAAAACCATGTAGATATATCAGAAACTGATAGCGTTATCTCATTTTTCATTCCCGTATACTAAAGTATATACGGAGTAATATTAGTATAGGGAAATTTATGTAATGTTGCGCGAAAAATGGCGAATTCTCGGCAAGAAAAAAATTCATTATCGCGCCGTTACAACGAAAAAGCGAATAAATCCAGTTGCTAAATTAAGAAAAAAATCTCCTAATACATGGTATAGTCCGAATCCCTGTTTTCTAAGTCTGTGATACCGAAAAACCAATTGAAAGCAAAACGTCCGTCCGACCGTCCAGTGTATGTGAACAACACTAGCGCCTAAACTATGCGTACGATTTTTTCCAAAATGAAGAAATCCCTGACCACCTGGCCTGAGTCGAAGCTCTGACATTTTGAAAAACATTCGCTGATTTTGGGGGTACTTTACAAGCCCCCGGACATTTACAAAATTTTTTCCGAATTTTTTCTTTACATTTCTGGTGAGCATAGAGTAAAATACATTTATTAAGGTGGCATACAACCGATTTTTATAGTTAACTGTGAATTTTGAAAAATCGCCAAAGTTTAAATTTTATTCCGCGTCTTCCTCCCACTACAAAATTGCAGATGAAGATTCTTCCTTCACATAAAATTTGTTCTTAATAGTGAGTTCTTTCATTAAGGTCGTGTATATTTTTTTGAAAATTTTAGTAGTTTTTGCGCAATATTGCGTGCAAAAATATGTGCAATTTAAAAAAAATACATAAACAAGATTTTCTCACAAATGGCTCAAACTTTTTTTCTTTAAACGTTCGGAAGGGATAGTGTGTATGAGATTAGATAAACGTTATATTGCAGTATTCTTTTGTTGTTGTCAAGTAAAGTTTCTCGAAAACTCAACCGTTTTCTGTAAAAAGTAGTTCAAAATTCCGCATTTTCAGAAACGCCATTTTCTCACAAATAGCTAAAAAAAATTCTTCCAACTTTTGTAACTGATATCTTTAATATTTGTGAGTGTAAGAGGTTCAAATGTCTTTAAATGAAGCCTTTTGAAAACTCAAAAATTTACTATGAAAAAGTTCTTCAAATTTCGCATTTTTAGCAGCGTTTAAACGCCATTTTCTTAAAAAAAGGTCTATATTTTTTTAAAAATAAAATAGCCATTTAGGACGAGGTTTTAGTGTTCTTTAATATTCTAAAATTACTATTTCCGTTCTACCATTAGGAAACCAAAAAATTAAGAAAATGTTAAAAAAATCTACGTACCTGGAGCGGCAATAGATGGCAGCTGGCAAGAGCATGTGGCAATTCCAAATAGCAAGCCCAGACCCAAGGAAAGAGAAAACTAATATGGGAAAGTCTGTGCCATTTTGAAGCACCACAAGTTTCCTTCTACTATTCACTACTTTACTGTATTTTTCATTAAAATATTAAAAATTTTATATTATATCCAATAAAAAGATTAACTTCATAGCTTCACTGTGTGTAGGATTCTGTGCCGCAGTCCATTCGGCCCTGGTCCGACCGGTTGGCGCGAGCGAGCGGGCAAGGGCGAGGGCGCGCGGAGTGTTTGCGTGTTTGTGGGGACAGGAGTCTGCGAAGGCCGGTCCGCCGCTGAATCAGCTGAACCGCAGCGTTCTTGCTGAGATGTCGTTGGGTCACGGGGGCGACTGTCCACTACCCTCTCGCCCTTCTTTATTGGCACAAAAACATCGTATTGATGTGGAAAAAAACTATTACATAGAAAATATCACAAATGTATAAAAATATCGTACTTGGGAGTATGTACTATGTGTTTATGACTGTATGTACTATGGTACTAGAGTCATGAGTAGGGGCGTATATTCATGAATTGTCCTTTTTCTCTTTTCACTTTATAACAATACCGTTTAGTATAGAAATTAATTTTATTTTACAACAAAAGGAAATTCCCCATTTTTATACGTTCTTATTATTGACTTTTCGTCGATATCGACAAATAAACTATTTTTTACCTTTTCCAAGATTTTTTACCTTTTCCTTTTTGGTTTATTTCATAGATTTTAAAATTATATTAATGGTACTTCAAATAATATGTACGAGATGCAACAAAAATGTCGCACAGAAACTGTACGTTAGCCATTGTATGTAATCTAACGCTCCTGTGGCGCCTATTAGCCACAGCGGATTTGGGAATAGCCAAAGACAGAGATTTCCTGGTAAAGAACTATTCAAACCAGAAGTTTGAAAGCTGAGTTCAGTTGAAAGAATACAAGAAGCATCAAGTAACATATCCAATAATACAACATTACACAATATCCAAGAATACAAGATTACATCAGTAACATATCCAATAGTTTGAGTTGTTCGTCCGAACCAGTTTTGATCTCATTTTATCTTCTTCTTCTTCTTATCGTTTTCTCAACGGGTCATTCCATGTTAAATCAATACAGTTTTTAATTAAATTTTACCTCACCATTTTAGATTCAGATGAAATTTAACACATAGGTAGTATGCATGGAGAATAAGAAAACTACAAATTTTGAGTAAAATATTTCCACCCGTTTCTGAAATACAGCCATGTAAAATTTTGCAAAATTGGCTTCCCGAAAATTTTTAAATTGATGAAGAACCTCACCAAATTAAGATAGAGAGCTGGAACAGGTGTTATTTTGCAGCTTTCTTTATGGCCTTTTATATGATATACAACTCAATAGGGGTTGCATTCAAAAATGTTTTCAAATTTGAATTTAAAATTTTGATTTTGAGTTTTTTCAAAATGCTCATCTTCAAAAAAATTGAAAAAATTCTATAATAATCCTTGCATATATCCAAACAGATGGTGCATGTTTAAAAATGGGACTGCAATGGGTTCATATGGTTATCTTTATTTAAAATGCACAATATTTACTTACTCTAGATTTTACTGATTTAAAATGCATTTTATTTCGAATTATAAGACCTAACATATACACATTATTAATTTAGTGTTTTTATTGGCGAGTGTGTTGTGTTTTATTGTTATGAATTTTCTTCTTTTTCTTCTTCTTCTTCTTCTTCTTCTTCTTCTTCTTCTTATTATTATTATTATTATTATTATTATTATTATTATACCGCGGAATGTCATGCAATTGCATATTTGTACTGACTGTGCATATCGAAAGGAAATGTATATAACTTTACCTATCACCAAAAATAAAACCAACCATAGTCACCTTTCAGTTGATGAACCAGATACGTGGGAACCTAAACATTTAAGCGAAATGAATCGTTGAGGAATGAACACCAACTTTGAGCAGCGTCAGCTGGTTATTTACCATCATGCAAAGGGTTAATGATGCCCAGAATTTTGCAAAATGTCATTAATGAAAAAAGCACAGTGAGTGACAATCAATCTCATGGTCCATCAATGAATAGGCGATTGAACTGCCACCCGGAGGAGAACGTCCGAAGACTTTCTGATCCAGAAGAGAATCTTGTTGTGAAAATAATAAAGAAGGACCCTCGTATTAATGCACCAAAAGTTACTCCACAGTTATAAATTGGAATTGGCAAGAACCTAAATCCCGAAACCGTGCGAAGGGTACTAAGGAAGTTCAATTTCCATACCCGCGTTGTCAGAAGAAAGCCACTTCTAAGTTGAAAGAGAAATACCCGAAAAGATCTGACCTCGATCCTCTTCTCCACAAAAACCTGGAATACATGCACTAAAATATACCGCATACATTAAAATACGCATTTAAACTAAAAAATTGCACACATGCAAAATAAAAATAGGGTATATTTGTTTTATTTTTGGTGATAGATAAAGTTATATACATTTGCATCGATATGCACAGTCAAAACATTTGCAATTGCAAGAAGTTCCGCGGTCTAATAATAATAATAATAATAATAATAATAATAATAATAATAATAATAATAATAATAATAATAACAATAACAATAAAACACAACACACTCACGAACAAAAACACTAAATAATAATTTGTGTATATTAGGTCTTATAATTTGAAATAAAATGCATTTTAAATCAGTAAAATCTAGAGTAAGTAAATATTGTGCATTTTAAATAAAGATAACCATATGAACCCATTGCAGTCCCATTTTTAAACTTGCACCATCTGTTTGGATATATACAAGGATTATTATAGAATTTTTTCAATTTTTTTGAAGATGAGCATTTTGAAAAACTCAAAATCAAAATTTTAAATTCATATTTGAAAACATTTTTGAACGCAACCCCTATTGAGTTGTATATCATATAAAAGGCCATAAAGAAAGCTGCAAAATAACACCTGTTCCAGCTCTCTATCTTAATTTGGTGAGGTTCTACATCAATTTAAAAATTTTCGGGAAGCCAATTTTGCAAAATTTTACATGGCTGTATTTCAGAAACGGGTGGAAATATTTTACTCAAAAGTTGTAGTTTTCTTATTCTCCATTCATACTACCTATGTGTCAAATTTCATTTGAATCTGAGATGGTGATGTAAAATGACTGTGTTGATTTAATATGGAATGACCCCAACCGCTACTTCGGTCTTCCGGTGCCTAATCTTCTTCTCCAGTCTTCTCTGTTCTTCCAGGCATAAGGAGGTAATTTCCACTTCTCGATTGTCTTTCTCATCTGGTCGTTCCACCCTGGTCTTGGTCTTCCTCGTTTTCTCCTTTTACTTGGTTGCCATTCTAATGATCTTTGGGGAGTCTTTTCTCCTCCATTTGTTGTACATGTCCAAACCAAGTGAGTTGTTTCTTTTCAATTTCCTCTACAATATCATGATGTAAATTCATAATTTCCTTAACTCTTTCATTTCTAATTTTTTCCATTCTAGATATTGCTGCAGCTCGTCTGAGGAAATCCATTTCCAGGGCTCTCTCAATTTTCTTTTCTGTTGTTCTGGAAGTTGCCATATTTCTGCTCCGTATAATGCAACACTTTCAATCATACTTTTATATATTCTAAATTTCGTTTTTCTGCTTATATTGGGATCCCAGATCACTGGATTCAGGGCTCCTAAAATTTTCCTTCCTTTAATTATTCGAGTTTCATATTCCTTTTCATAAAAACCTTGTTTCCCTATTGTTGTTCCCAAGTACTTTATGTCCTCTGCTGTTCTTAGTATTTCTCCAGTTTCCATAGTTTCCATCATGTGTACTGCCTAGTGTCCAGTACACTGTTTTCTCTAGATTGAGGCTTAGTCCCCTTTTCTCATAATCTTGTTTTATCTTCCTATTCATTTATTCAATATCTTCCTGGTCTTGCGCCATCAGTACCTGATCATCAGCGAATTGTAGGGTATAAAGTGTTATATTATCATCATGTGGTATTCCCATCCCAGCACATTTTCTTTTCCATACCTGTAACACCGCATTAACATATTTTAAAGAGGGTAGGTGACAGACAACATCTTTGCCGTTGTCCGTGATAACATTTTATACGTCATTTTTCCTTCCTTTAGGGCATTTTTAAAACAATTTAAGGGCACTTTATTCGTCATTTTTGGCTATGTTTTAGGTTATCAAAATCTGCAGCATAGTCATGTTTTAGGGCTTCCATGGCGTCCAGCCTGACGGCTGTGGACAGGGAAAACTTGTGTCAGCAGGTCGTAACTCATTACACCAATTATTTGGGACACTCTACTTGACAGAAGCTCACATTGTCACGCAGATATATGAACTAGGTCATGGCTGTGAAAAGCAACAACAACTATATACGTACTACCGTACGTAGTCAAGAGAAAGTTATGTAATGCTGAGCGAAAAAAAACGGCGAATTTCTGGCAGAAAAAAATTAATTGCGGGGCCGTGATAACGAAACTAGTGGGGCCGCAGAATGGTACAGACTTCCCCGTATTAGTTTTCTATTTACTTTGGCCTTGGCTAGCTATTCGTACTTGCCATCTATCTCCGCCCAAATTACATTTTTTCAACATTTTCTTAATTTTTCGGTTTCTTAATAGTATAATGTAAATTATATTTTAATAATATTAAAGAACTGTAAAACCTCGTACTAAACGGTAGTTTTCTTGAAACATTTGGAGCTGTTTTTAAGAAAATGGTGTTTGAGCGCTACTGTAAATTTAAAATTTGAAGGCCATTTTTACAGAAAACTTTTTGAGTTTTCGAAAAACTTCATTAGGAGTCATTTAATGCAGTATAACTCACAAATACAATAGTGTTTTCAAATTGCTGGAAATGTGCGTATTAACGGTGAGAGAGATCTTAAAAAAAATACATTTGTATAATTTTTTAAAAAAAGAAAACAGCAAAATTAATTCTACGTCGCCTTAAACAGTGCAAATAAGCACTATCCTTACGAAAAGTCTGAAGAAAAAAATTGGAGCTATTTATGTGGAAATGGCGTTGGAGCGTTTCTGAAAATTCGGAATTTTGAGCTTGTTTTCAAAGGAAACTTCTGAGTTTTCGAGAAACTTTATATGACATTATTTAAAGCACATGTACGTACTCATAAATATAATAATGTGAACAAATCGCCCCTAATGTAAATATTAACGACCTCAGAGATAAGTCAAAAAAATACACTTTTGTAATTTTTGAAAAAACAAAAGGATAGAGCAATTGGGACTTTGTGCATCTCATGGGGCATATTCAGTAGTATCCCTACCAAAAGTTTAAAGAAAACATTTTGAGCCGTTTTTGAGAATATTTTGTTTTTGTAAATTTTGGCTATTGTTGTGTTACAGCATGGCAGACTTTCCCGTATTAGTTTTCAATTTCCTTTGATCTCGGCTAGCTATTCGGACTTGACCCACACTCTTGCCAGCTGCTATCTATCGCCGCCCAATATACATTTTTTTGACATTTTATTAATTTTTCGGTTTCCTAAGAGTAGAAACGAAATATTATTTTAAGAATATTAAAGAACAGCAAAACATTCTCCTAAATTGCCATTTTTTTCAAAAATTTGGAGCCATTTATAAGAAAATGGCAAATAAGTGCTTCTGTAAATGCGAAAATTGAAGCTACTTTTCACAGGAATTTTTTGTGACTTCGAAAAACTTCATTTGAAGTAATTTGAAGCTCATTAACTTACAAATACAACAGTGCTTGCAAATTGCTGGAAATGTGCATATTAACGGTGTGTAAGATCTAAAAATAGACAATTGTGTAATTTTTCAAAAAACAAAAAAGTATCTCAAAATGAACTTTACGTTATATTAAAGAGTGCAATTAGCAATATCCGTTCGAAAAGTGTGAAGAAAAAATTTAGAGACACGTGACCAAAGAACGAAGTTCCTAGTTTCCTTAGCATTTTCGCAGGAAATGCCTAGGGAATTGGAAACGACGTTTTAAGAGTCTACCGTTCAAATGCTGCACCCGGTGGAAATGGAAAAGTCGTATTCTCTCCGCATGAATTGTTCGAGAGATTGTGATGCCCTGACCTCGCCCGATATTTGCCTAGTGCTCGGTTCCGAGGCTTCTCGGAAAGTATCAGCAATTGAGTTTTCCAGATAAGTGGCGAGCTCTATGACAAGGTGAAGCCGCATGCTCACTTGCCGTAGCCCATGTTACACGAGCACAAGTGCATAGTCTAAAGTTTAATGTTAATTATTTACAAATTAAACGAAGAAGAAAATTCAATTTTGACAAATTCAGTCTGTACATCACATATGGGATAACGTCCCGGCGTATTAGCAGCAAGAACTGAATCACCCTGTATTCAATTTTATTAAAGTCTGGAAGAATGTATAAGCAGATATGCATGAGACAATGATCCCCCAATTTCGATTATATTCATAATGAGATATATTGGATGGCCTCTAGTTCTAGATGTTTAATTTATATGTGAAATTATCCTTTCAAGCCTGTATTATATTGTGATATACCAATATATTATATATTTTTGACAGTAACATTTGCTGTAAATGGGTTGGGTTAAAAGGGTCTGCAAATGGCAATATACAGCCTTAGCAACGCCGGCGTAGTGGTTGGCAAGGTCAATAAACTGCATTCACGCCTTGAATAGGTGGGGGTGCTGGCTAGACAGAAATATAAGATAATTTGGGATTGGTCTAGAAAGGAATGACTATCGAGGGCGTGGCTACTTGATTTGGTAAGAAATGGATGGATTGGCTAAAGGAGAATAGACTGTCAACTCCTGAGAATAGACTGTCGAAGTTTGTCGTTTTGTTTAAAAAAATAAGAATGAAGGATGGATACCGAGGCGTTGAGGGCTAAAAACGGAGGAGTAAATGACATTCTGATAGAGGCGGTCGAGTGGTACAGATCGCTCGCGAGTTTAATATTAGGGGAGTGGGACTTGTAAGTTTGACGTGAGAATCAATAGTTGTCGGACTCTGAAAGTTGATGTGCAGCAGTTAAATTCGCTTAGGACTCTGAAAGTTTTTTATATTGCGGTTTTGGAATTTAATGTTTTACCACGTAGTTGGGGAGAACTAGGAACTGTGAATATTAAGTAAGAATCGGTAGATATTCGAGGCAGTGAGGGCTGGATTCGTCGGCAGCGTCGCAAGATTAGAAGAGAGAAGCTGGACTTGGGATTATCAACATTCAAGTGAGAAGATACTGCGGGGCGCCGTCGGTCAAGATCCTGTTTAGATAAGTACTGCAGTACAAAGGGTTTCTTTTAAACGAGGTCATGACCTAAAGGCAGAATAATTGTTCACAAGTCAATAAATTGTTAAATTTTCTTTTGTAAATGAAAAGATGATTTTCATTTAGTCAATCACAATAGATAAGTAGTTAGAGATATATTTAATTATTTCCTTTCAGATTCCTCGCCATACTGTATAGTTGGCAGATCAAATAATCGGCTATATAGGCGATAGCGATTATCCATTACGTGACCCAATGACCCAGCTAGCCGGACATTTATCCAGTCGTTAAGATTAGCTGTGGAAGCATTGGTTTCAAGTATAAATTATCGTAACCTGTTTCTGGCGCCCATAGTTTTCTATAAATTCGGAACGGGTCACGAATATAACAGTCCTAAGGCAAATGATGTCAGTTAAAACGGCACGATCTCGTAATAATTTATGACGAGACATTGTTGGTACATTTCAATATGCTGGAAATAATGCGACCAATTGCGAGAAACAATGTGCTCTTGTAGATCCACTAATTTGAATATGTTGAATAAAAAGAATATTTTTACTTCTTCCCTGATTTCCCCCTTTCTAGATGTTTCTTTACTTTTCCTAACACTTGTGTTGTATATTTCACGTTTGAATCTTTTCTTATTAAAGCGTGTTATTTTGCCAGACACGTACATCACGTATAATATAATTCATAGGTAGATACACGTATTTTCAAAAACTATCATCACATGAAAACATATCCAAACAGAAATTATGAAATTAGATCTGAATTGAGAAGCAAATTATCTTTTAGAAACAGTGAGTTTTGTTCTTGTTACAGAACATTTTTTTGTAGACCAGTGTAATTTACCTTTAGTGAGGTCAAAAAGTTATTTTATTCCGAATCTCTTCGTTCCTCATGAGAGTTCCTACTCACAACGCGGATTTACAACAGCTCATCACACGAACTCAGGCATTTCATTTTACTCACTGCAATTCGCGATCCATATTTTAAAGAGTACATTCCTATGTAATTATTGGGAGTTTAAAATTAACTTTTTGCAACGCGCTGGAAACAGTCCTGCCAATTCTGAAGTCTACAAGATTAAACATCTCATTTCACTCCTTTAAAAAATTAAATATGCCTAAAGTCACGAATCACAGCAAATTTACTGGGTACTATATAAGCAACACTAGGACAATATGTTGTACACCTATTCAAATTATTTTTAAAATCATCTTTAACTGTATTTCAAAAATCAATGTTCATCATTTAGCATATTTTGAAGTCATTTGATCCTGTGATACCAGATGACGACGTGCTTCCTGTGAATGCGTAAGATGATTCAAATTGCATTTCGTTTCCAAATTTTAGCCAAGAATATTTTTATTTTACCTACTAGTTTTGCATGAGATAATAATAATTATTGTTATCATTTTCATTACTATTATTATTATTATTATTATTATTATTACAGTAATACCTCAACATCCGCGAATTCGCTATTCGCGAGTTCCAAACATTCGCGATTAGAGAACTGTTACCGGTTTTAACATTCGCGACTTCAACATTCGCGAATTTGCGTCTTTGGTCGTACTTTTTTTGAAAGCTAGCACATTTTATTTCCTTTATCAGAGTTATCTGGAAAATGAACTCGGCAGTCACTGGAGCTCAAAGTATCACATTCAATTATACAATCGTAAAATAATTCAATTCAGTTGCGAGAAATTGGAGGTAAGGGTTTTGGCCAGAGAAAAGCCATTCAGGATCTGAGCAACTTTCATTATAATGACTTCACTGAAGAACAGCTATGGGAAATCATCAGCAAAGAAAACCTAGAACGTAATGAAGTAACAGAAGCGAACTGCGTCCCGGACCAATTTCAATGTTAAAGCTGTTATTGGCGTTCTAAAACTTCAACACGTTCTGGTGGAAAGGGCATTCGAATGTGATCCGAATATGGAAATTACTTCAAAATTTAAGAGAGAAATGAAAGCAGTGACTTTTCCATGCTTGGATATTAGAACAATGAGGCTGGTGATGAACCAAAAAAAATAAACAAATCCTATATTCAATCACTTTCAAATATGAAATTAGTTTCAAATATTGTATTATTTATTCTCTTTGAAATGCTAATTGTGAATTCTTTTATTAGCACTTAGTAAGTTCTTCTGCAATTGTTTGTTACAATTTTTTTCTTTCTTTTTTAAAGAGCTTTTCGATATCCAGGAACCTAACCCACCTTTCTTCATTAAAACAGACTCAACATTCGAGGATTTGAAATTCGCCAGGTTTTTTGGGAACCTAACTCTCGCGAATGTTGAGGGATTACTGTATTATTTTTATTATAATTATTATTATTATCATTCAAAAGAAAAACTTTCTTTTACTTAGATTTATTGTATTTCTTCTTACCCTAATAGTTGAATACTGTCAATTTACACTCAGATGTTAATTAAATGATCAGTAAAATAATACACTTCGATGATGTGTTCCTACCACATCAACTAAAATCACACAATCGAAAACTTTCAGCTTGAGAGAGATTTGAACCAGTAACTCAAAGCAATGAGTAATGAATCATAATTACGTTGTCAGAGAAAGCTACTTATCACTTCTGTTTTGATACTAAAAAAATGTAAACAGTGGTAGTTTTTAGTAGAAAACTTCAGAAAATAAAATTCCTTTTTAATTTGATGATGTGGTAAAAGGTAATTGTGCGTTTAACGACTTTAAGAAAAGTAGGGTAGGAATTATAATTACCGTCTGCTTCACTTTAAGATTTGTCATTTCCAAAAAGTCGAATATTCAAACACACTAAAATTTTCAGCCGGTTTTTGTTATTAACAATCTCCATTGATAATTCGAATAATGTAGTCTACTAATCTAAATTTATTTCGAATGTTCGGTTCAAAGAGAAAAAATATCACGCGCAAAATCTCTCAGCTTCATTTTTCGTTCTGTGCTGCTGTTAATCCATTGGCAATAATAATACATTCGTTTTACAATTTCACCTCTTAAAATGTTATATATCATCGATGCTAAACCTCACTGATCAATAAATCAGTGTTCAGAAAAGCACGGAGAATATCTACATTTCATCATTGAGGATACCTTCTCTGTAACTCTTTTATAGCCTCATCCTCCCTTCATCAAATTAAACTCTTCACACTGGCCAAACTAGCACTCAGATTCTTTCTCTGAACCATTTTACTTCATTCTCCACTACACAGAGTGTCTCAGAATAAATGTTATAAACTTTTAGGGCATGTAGGGGAGTGGAGTAAGATCATTTTTTATCAACGAACTTATTTATTGGTAAAAAGCAATCATTTGCGGCCCTTGTACACGTGCTAGAAGTTTGTTGCATTCCTTCTGAGACACATGTATAACTTGATGTAATTTTCTTTCAGCGATTGCCTCTCAAGCTTCGTTCAAACTTTCCTTCGTATGATTAGCTAGTCCTCTTAGTGGTATTTGCCGTTGCTGAATCTCTTGGTCCCTTTCCGCCCGCTCCTTACTCATCGCTAATATCACAGACATGTTTCTTCTCCAATTCACTGTTGTAATGATCTAGGATCATTCCTATATTATTTAGGAACATTTTAATAAAAGAGACCTAGTGAAGTGGGACAGAATATACCAAAACAGGGACTATATATGATAAGCAGAGAATAGAATAAACAAGTGACGGCAGTGTCGCGTATAAACAGTACGTTTTAAATACAGAAACGCTTGAATAAAAATGTATTTGTGCATCAAAGTTAGATAGCACACAATTAAAGAAGAATATTGAAGTTTGTTTCATCAAAATCGGACAACGGGTTACGTGTGTACGTTGTACGGGGTATGCGTACGTTGTTATAAAATGCACGGTCGACGAAAAACTTCCAATGAACAATCGAGTGTTACGAGTTGTGACATCATTTGGAGACCAAATTAGTTTTTTAAGATTATGGCTAAAATTGATGAGTTATATTATATTGAAAATTACGAGGCTGTAGAGAAGAATTTCGGCGAATTTATGAATGTAGTACTGCAATTTTAGGACACTGGGGAAGAATATAAATTAAATTTTCGAGTTCATAACATAGAATCAAAGCAAAAACAACTGCCGGAATACATGATCAAATAAGGTAATGTTATGTTGTAAAATAAAATGTTTCGGCATAATAAGACGTTGAATGGCAAATTGAAGAATACAGAGTGTCCGGGGAGGAAACGTCGAAACTTCCAAAATAAGCTCTTAAGACAATTCTAAGCATATTTTGTCTAATAAACTACATGGATATTCCAAATGGTTGAGGCGCTATAAGCACTCAAAACTTGGTTTGAAAAATTGATTTCTAAGCAAACGTTTTTTAAAAGCATAGAAACACTCCAGAAACATAAGTTGTTTATTATTTACAAAAGAAATGAATATATTTGTTCAGAAAGAAAATTAAGCGAGAAATAAAAAAGCACCCAATTTACACAATTCGACTGCTTTTTTATTTCTCGCTTAATTTTTCTGTCTGAGCAAATATATTCATTTCTTTTGTAAATAATAAACAATTAGCATGTTTCTGGAGTGTTTCTATGCTTTCATAATGCAAATTTTTGTCTAGAAATCATTTTTTCAAACCAAATTGTGAGTGATTATTACGGCTCAACCATTCGGAATATCCACGTAGTTTATTAGACAAAATATGCTTAGAATTGTCTTAAGAGCTTATTTTCAAAGTTTCGACGTTTCCTCCCCGAACACCTTGTATAATAAAGACATTGAGAATTTCTAATGAATTTAGAACGTTGTAAAACCACAGGAAAATGTAAAATGAGCGAAATGTAATTATTTCGCGAGCACGTAAACACGTCAAGAATGGCGACGAGAGTTTGAAAGTCAAGAATTTGTTTTGTTTGAACTGAGATTATAAAAAAGTCGTGGTCAACAATGAATGTCAGATTTGTTTTTGGTGTTGCCTAGCACACGGACGCTGTGTTAGTATCCGTGAAATTCGGTCGAATGTTGGCATCGCACGCAGACGCTGTGTTGGTGGATAGAATATTTTGTGAAATTGTTACAAGTTTTATTTCTGAAGTTTTGTAATTACGTGGTGCAAAGAGATTTCCTGTCGAGTGCTTGCAGAGTACACGGACGCTGTGTTATCGGTTAGAATATTTTTGAACATTTATCAAAAGTTTCATCTTCAGGTTTTGCTGAAGAACTTGGTGCCGCGAGAATTGGTGGATTTTTAATGCCAGGAAGAACCGGTCTAAAACTGTGTGTATCATTTCGTGTAGGAGTGCGCGATACATCAATGATAAATTTGTGCGATTTTGAGAGGCGGTGACGGAAACTAGACCGTACGGTGACGTCGCTGATGGTGTGAGACGGAGCAAGCGAGCGACCCGAATTGGTGGAAGCTTATATACAGACGGGGAACAGCGAAGTCGGGTGCCATTGAACAACGCAGAAGTCAACAAACAGAAAAGTTCAACAAATTCTTGATTATTTATTTTTGAAGAAGATAAAACTCATTATTCAAGGCCAAGACTGTAGTTATTATTAAGGGTAAAAGAATGACCATTCCAATCATTTTCAAATGATTAAAAAGCGTACACATTGAAAGTAAAGAGAAAATTTATTCTTTTTGAGATGAAATTTGAACGTAAACTTCAGTACATATTTGTCGTTTTGTTGGTTTTTTTCAGTGAATATTTATTTTGTGTTATATGTGTTTATGTTTTTGTTGACGTGTAACTAGATGGACGCAACGGGGTACGGGTGAATTCTTGTTAATTAAATGAAGGAAGGCGTCACTGGCAACCCTTGTTTTCTCTCACACAATGAGTTTCATTTAAGTAGTTAAGATCCTGGCAGCACTAAGGCGGAGGCTATGTTTGAGGGTTTTTTTCCCGTATGGAGCCGATCACAATCCGTACTTCAAACTTTATGTGACGAACTGTAGAAGAGGGGCTAGAACATGTTAGAAGTGGGAGTGGAACTCCCATTACAGTTACGTTGGCAACGCAACGTGTTGTTGTTGTGTTATTGTTGTTGTATTGTAAAGTTGATAAGTAAAGTTAGTGAGAATAATAATTAATTGAAAGCAGTAGTAAGCAGATAGATAGCCCCACATACCCCTGACAACGTTACACTGTCAATGATGCAAAATACTATATACAAAAAGTGTAATCAGTTTGTGACTAAAATTCTACGCTTTGGTCTCGGCCAGAGCATTACCGAGTGGTCAAAGTTATTAACCCTTCAATGCATTTAGTGGGCCTCAGAGGCCAGGCCGTGTATACATCCGATAATAAAATTAAAATAAATAAACAAATAAATAAATTTAACCTCATTCATGGTACTCCAAGACGAGTGTAAGTTCATGTCACAACAGTTAAACTGAATTATAAAATTAATATCTTCAAACAGCCTGCAACAATCAGGACAATTATCGTGAGAATGAGTGACAAAGTATTTGTATTATTATGTAAATTGTTAACATCCCTAAAGGCATTATTACCAAACAGGAAGTAATTAATAAAAAAACTAACTGTCCATATTTACAAATCGTCTTATCGCATAACCATCTCCTCCCTTCACCAACAATAAGCCTTTGTCGCCTGCACGAGTTCCCGCAGACGCATTTGTAGAGAGGCGCACCAAAACAGAATGAACTAAAATGTATTTTTTAGCTTATAACTATTTTCTATTCATTGAATTTTATAATAATTATATTATTATTTAGAAAATTTAATTTTACCCAATCGAATGTGTTCAAGGCAAAAATTACATATTGTGTGACATTAATAGTTTCTTAATTTTTCTTCTCCTTGCTGCCTTTTCAGGGCGCTTTTGATTGTCTCTGATGCCTCAACTCATTCCGGTCCCCTTTCCCCACTACTCTCACCATACCCACATTCGCTCATTGACCCTAGGCCGCCCTCCCCAGAACCTCCTCTAATCGTAGCCCCAGCAGCCAGCGCCGGGGTTCAGGGGTCCCCGCAGGAGATCCCCGCCGTTTCGGCACTCCTTTCAAATCAATTGCGCGCAGAGCCTCCCGAGGAAGCGTGGCAGCGACCGTGCACGGGCTCCACGCTAAGCTCGGAGGCGCATGAAACACCAATTAGAGAAGAGCACGGGCTGCCTCAGCGGCTGCGAGCGCCGCCCCGCCCCGCCCCCAAGGCCTCACCCCGCCCGCCGCTCCCCGCCAGCTGTACGGGGGCTGCGGAGTCGACTTGTTTGTATCCTGATTAACTCGACACAAATTAGGGAGAACCGCCGTGCACGCGGAAAGGTAGACATATTATCTTAATACAGTTCTGCTCGCCATCCCCTTTCGAATTGTACGGAGGGAACAGGTGGGGGAAGAGAATTCGAAGGGAACGGAGATACACAGAAGGCGTCGATGGAGGTGGGTTCGGCAGGGGTGGAAAGAGCAGCGTTGGCAAGGGCTTTGCAATCAGAAACGGTCAAAATTTCGAGGCCGAGGAGACGGGCAATATATTTGGGCAAAGACGATATTGGCAGCGAAGAGGAGGAAAAAATTGGTAGTGAAGAAAAGGGGGGGAAATGAAGAGGGGGAAGAGGAGAATGAGGAGGAGTTAGGTGATAACGGAAAGGGCGGTACACTGCCGTTGTGGCACGCGAGGCGCGTAGCATTGCCTCTCAGAAGAGGAGCCCGCCAGCCCGGCCCGAAAGAAGGACTTCGCCGTCGGCGAAGTTTCGAGAAGTTGGTTTAAGTATTCGCGGCGAGCCAATTTGGCCCGGATCGCAAATAAGCAGCAGACGCAGCAACCCAACGCTGAGTAGAAGCAGGCAACGGTAGAGGAGGTGAACAAGTATCGCTGGATTAGCTCAGCCCTTCTTCCCGCTTGAGATCCCGCTTCCCTCTCCGCTCTGATGATCGGCGTTTCTTGGAGTTGATATCGCGCTAGAAAATTCCGGAAATGTTTATTTGCGTAAAATATCATGTCGTCAGAAGACAAATGTTACAAGAGATTAACTGACACTTCATTCGTCAGTAGTTAAGCATAAGAGAGTCTCAGTAAATCGATACCGGATGTTCTAGGCCAGGCGAAAAAACGTTCTGGCTGCGACAAGTGTTAGAGAATTTTGTTTAAATTTAGTAATTGGGTGTATCCACTTTTTCGTTACCAGAGCCCTGTAATAAGTTTTTCTGCCGAAAATTCGCCGTTTTTTGCCCAGCATTACATAATTTTCTCTTCTTAAGAAGTTCCTTTATAAATGCGAGAAAGTAAAAATTAATAAATTCTAAAGATACTCACCTCGATTTGTGATAAATATATAATGTACTCAAGATATTATTTTATTAATGTAATTGTTGTAATGAAAAATTATGTTAATGAGGAAATAAAACATTTTTGAAGTCTTAAAAACGAGGGGGATGTTTGTTTCTCGGAAAAGACCAAAAACATCTGTACTCCATTCTTAACCTCAGACGCGCTAGTAGCACAACGTAATTGGACACAGAAGAGTATACACGTACGTCTTCTACATTAAATCCCAGGTTTCTGTAAATTTGTTTTAAGTAGCTCCAGAGTAAAAATTCACGGGTGTTAAATCGGGAGACCTCGCTGTCCAATTAATAATGCGATGCTTCGCGTTATGCGCATGTTTGCGAATTTTCCAGTATATCTTGTATTGAACTCTCTTTGGAGCAATGTTAACGGATTCAAAAAATTCTGAGCCATTGAAATGTGACACAAACGGGTTAACATCTTACTGCTTCGTGTATCTTCCTAACCAGCCAATGCTTCTGAGATTACAATTAATGTGGTAATGTACGAGACTGCAATGCGTAAACAATTTAAAGTGAACACAGCGACCTCGCAGGAGAGCTTTACGTCCCAGTAGCGCGACATTCGAAGTTGTTGAACGTATTCAGGATTTAAGACCGGAGAACAGTCGGTTAAGACGATAATGGAGCATGGTACCAAAAAATAATTGCCTATCTTCGTAATGAGAAGGCTCCTGAAAAAAGAGTAAAGACAAAAAATGTTTGGAATACGTAGATGATAACACCGCTGTTTTTCTTCGCGCCATCTGGGACATCTGTAAAACATTTTATTCACATGAATGTTCAACAAATTGCAAATCAAAACTTTCATTCACACTTATTTTACACAAGAAAATTGCGTTCTTAATGTAGTAAAAATAATAAGAATGGAAGGATAGTCAAACTAATGATAGCTAAGGAAGTTAAAAAGATTATATATTTATTCGTCTAGCTTCTTTCCTCTTTGTCTATTTAGGATATGCATAAAATAAATAGTTTCAGGTTTCGCCATTGTCTATTGTGTTTAAACCTGAACAGTAATCGGTTATTATATGCCATCTGAGTTTTCTTTAGATCTTGAGTATGTATTGCTAAAGTCGAATGTACTGAACAATAACGAGAAGGTCCCTGAAGAGCGTGCTAGCATTCTATGAGACAGTCCCGAGTTCGATTCCCGAACATAGCAAAAATTAGCTGTAGCTTTCTAATGAAATATTTTCTATAGTTTCTACCGCTGTGTGACAAAAGGAAACTAAGGCAGACTAAATAATATAGGTACACTGATGGGAAAACATCATGCTCCCTTACCCACAGGAGCGAATAAAAAAATATAACAAACTAGGGAACATCGCTAGCTCGCAACAGTCGGATTGATCCGGCTCCAAAAGCCAAATACGCTCCATACTATCGCAAAGCGCCGGGTCCTGGCCGAATGGGTTCTCCCGTTCTTAAGGAGGCCTTGCCAGTACGGAGCTTACGCGAATCTACAACGGTTGCATTAAACAGCGGTACTTTCCGAAAAACTGGAAACGCGAAAGTATTTCCATGCTTCCGAAACCCGGGAAGGATTTCAGAATCGCAGCGACCCACAGGTAAGGTGCATTAGGTGCCCACTTCAATTTTTGTGCTTTAAGTTTTGTTTTTTGTTCTGGCGGCGTGAACCGCTTTATGTGTGTTTGCAACGAGTGTAGCAGATTGTCTGAGACTTTACCGGTGAAGAAGTCAAGTGGTTTTGTTCCGCCCACTTCTGCGTCAGGTTCATCTACTTCTGAAGTATCTTCAGTTTGTGGTCTAGGTCTATTCCTCGACGGCTATGTCGTCGGCATAGAGAAAGAGCGTTATTCGTGGTACATGTTGTATGTCATGGACATACAGCGAGAACAGTAGCGGAGAGAGTACGGGGCCCCGAGAGACCCCGGCCTCTATCCTCTCGCTTTTCTCAATGAGCGGTTTGTGAGGAAGACTTTAGCATATCCGGTATGTCTTGTGGAAGGCAGAGCCGAAGTTTGGTGATTTGTGATATTGTGTGGCACTTGTCAAAAGCTTGCACCATGTCGAGATAAATTACAGGTACATCATATGTAAATAACAGATCATGGGAATATCTTTAAGCCATTCAAAGTGCTTGTAAAGAAGCGGAATGGCCCGGTCTGAAAGCAAACTGTTCATCTCGGATGAGGTTCCGCGAGAGAACAGACGGCAGAATTCGCACAAGTAGAAGCCTCTCAAATACATGCCCCTTAACAGGAAGAAGAAATTGGCCTGTGGGTTTAGCCAAAAAGCTCATTTTATATAAAAACGGGTAATCGACGTTCTACGAAATTGTTTTACATTCTTTGAAAATACGAAAGACGATAATATGGAATGTATTACTGATAAAATGCTAACATATGCATAGATAAGTGACCTTTCGTTCAGTGAATATATATTCAGTGTATTTTCTATAGGTGGCAACACGGACAAAAATAATGATTATAAAATGCGTTTCGAATAATTTCTAAAAGTATAATTTGTGAACACCAGCTCTAATAAATAAAACATTTTTATCTAATCACTGCCACCACAATGAACCCAATTACTATCCCTACTGCGCGTCAGTGCAAGCTGATATTCTAGATTTCGACATTTCTAACAACATTAGTTGTAACATTCAAGTTGAGATTCATATCGCTCTGCAATCTGATCCCGTAGTTTTCTCACTCGGCACAACCCCAGAAGAAATTCTACCCGCTCAAACTTATAATTTACGTAATGTAAACTGGCCATATTATCGGATGCTAGTTACACATCTTTTACCTCCACTGCCATTACTCCGAACTACGCAGGAAATCGACAGCGCCATTGATTCACTTACCTTTCAATTCCATTCTAGATGCCCTAGATTTAACGGCCCCCACAGCCCGTCAATACACGCCGCTTCCACCAATATCACCAGTAGTAAAAATTCTGATAGGTTACAAACGTTATATTCTAAATCACTGGTTGAGACATCGATCTCCTTTTCTAAAATTTTATCTAAATCTACTAACTAAAATTGGGAGACAACTTTTGGCATTCGTTCATGCGCAAAATATTCATTTCCAAACTCAAACGGCAAACCCATCTGAACATACACTATGGAACATTACGCAACGTCTTCTGCGCAAACCTACCAAACTACCCACCCTTGTTACTCCAAGTGGAAAAGCATCTTCTCCTTCCGATAAATGCGATATGCTGGAAAATTACTTTGCATCAACCTTTACTTCTCATCCTTCTCATAATTGGCAACACGATAATAATATTCAAGAAGTAATCGCAAGACCAGAAATAACAGTTCCTGGATGCCCTAAATTTATTTCACCAGCCGAAATTATTAAATATATTTCACTAGCAACCCCGAAATTATCATATGGCCATGACCTAATATCAACATTTTTATTAAAACGCCTTCCTTTAAAAGTAATAATACATATTACAGCAATATTTAACGCCGCCTTGAGACAAACGTACTTCCCTGATAAATGGAAACATGCTCACATTAATCCCATTCTAAAGCCTGGGAAGGCACAAATGATCCAACTAGCTATCGCCCGCTTAGCCTGCTACCTACAATGGGAAAGCTATTTGAAAAATGTATACTCTCTAGACTAAATTCTTACCTCACCTCAGTCAATGCCATACCACCTGATCAGTTTGGATTCCAACTCCTTTTGTCTACATTTCATCAAAACTTACGCCTAACAGAAGATATCATGGAAAGATTCCATGACCACAAGCATACCGCAGCAGTTTTTCTAGATGTAGCAAAAGCTTTCGATTCCGTTTGGCACCCAGGGTTAATTTTCAAATTACGCTGTTTAGGTATTCCGTTATATCTCTCAAAAATCATTGCAAGTTTTCTTAAAAAGCGAACTTTTTCTGTATGTCTCTCTGGAGCTCTCTCAGCACCTTTCACCATTAAAGCAGGAGTACCTCAAGGCTCCACCCTTTCTCCCAATTTATTTAACGTTTACACTTCAGATATACCAATCACTCAAAATACTGCAATAGCACTATTTGCTGATGACACAGTACTTTATTCCTCTAACAGCAATCTCGAATCTGCCGTGAAAGAACTGCAACATTACCTCACTTTATTCTCCAGCTGGGCCAAAAAATGGCACATTCAAGTAAATCCAACTAAAAGCCAGGCAAAAATATTCACACTCCGTAAACCATACGTCCCCCCAAATCTCACATACCAAAATCAAAACATCACCTGGCTTCCTCACAATAAAACTGTCAAATATCTTGTAGTTCTGTTCGACAAAAGACTTACATGGCGGCAAAGTCCACCAATTATATCCAATTCTCAAAAAAATCATCCCCCCTACAATTACATGTGGCTACTCACCTCTATAAAGCAATGATACGACCCATACATTCCTATGCTTCTCCAGTCTGGGCTGCCGCTGCCAAAACAAACATCCACAAAATTCAAATTTATCAAAATAGATTCCTACGGACCATCACTAAAGCTCCCTGGTACATTCCAAATTCGCAGTTACATATTGAACTTGGCATTACACCCATCCCCGTCCACCTCTCCCTCTTAGCTGCAAAATTCTATCCCAAAATATTAAAGATCCCTTCCGCCATTCACTTTCATTTAGGTAAGCAAAATCCTCATCGCAAAAGATTAAAAAGAAAGCTACCAAGAGAATTTTTCGATCCCCCATAGACTAGAACTGATGAGCCTTTTATCACGATAAATCATTAAAGCACAATATTGTATAATATATAAAACTAGAATATTATCTAAGTATATATAAATTATTATTACATTCATCTTATGCGGCTGCAGGCTGCAGAGGGCTATTGGCCAAGCTAGAATAAATAAAAAAAATCACTGCCACCATCTCGTAGTTGACCAACAATGTACTTTTCAAATATCCATTGTTGCGCAAATTTCAATAAAGCTTTGCGGATTGCTTGAAAGAAATAATTATATATTTATAATTACATATTATAAAATACTATTTTTGTTCGATATATTGATCTCGTCAAATCCTATTTGCTTTATAATCGTCCCAAATATAAAGAAAAATATTCTTTATATTGTAATGTTACTATGGTGCCTGCTAGCTCTCTACCTGGAAGATACCTTCACTTACGATAATGGAATAGACGTGGATAAGGTGCATTCTTGATAAAAAAACAACATATCAGTACTATTAAAATTCAAATTTTAATGTTTAATTTGGAGAAAAGAGAAAGAAAATTTGTTAGTAAGAAAATAATTTACTTGAGCTCATTGAATTAAATTAAAAATTTATTTTCTTAATTTAGCAACTGGTTTTATCTACTTTATCGTTATCACAGCCTGGCAATGATTTTTTTCTGGCGAAAATTCGTCGTTTCCGCCCAGCATTACATAACTTTCCCTACACTATTACTCCATATACCGTGTGGCCCACCTAAGATGTTCCCTTCAATTTTCTCCTGAACCGTTGCAGATACTGAGATGCGGTTTTCACTAAAACTACTATATACAAGGGGCACATATAATCTTGCATAATATTATTCTATTGCATTTTTTATTGCAGAGATATTGACCCAACTTCGTTTTTTTAAATGGAACCCTATAGATTTTTTTAGCTCATCATAACAAGCGTGAAGAGACGAGTTCATAAATATGCACATTGCCATATGTTACATAACAAAATTTTCGAGAAATTAAGCGTTTTAAAGACGCACTTCGACTGCTGGTTTCGGTAATTTGAACGAGAAATTCCGGGTGATATGCGGCAAGGCCATTCCCTTTCGTTGCGTCGGCCCTGCGGGCGCGGTGCTGTAGTAAACTGGCCGGCAAGGTCACCTAATCTTACGCCCCTGGAGTATTTCCTATGGGGAACGGTAAAGAACGAAGTTTACTCACAAGTACCAACATCTGAAGATCTCAGGCGCTGCATTACAGCATCTTGTCATGCCATTTCACGTAAAACTCTAAATTCCGTTCGAAGGTCTCATTATAAGCGTCTTCAAATGTGTATATCCGTTGATTGTGCACATGTTGAGTACATGTTATAAACCAAGCTATGTCTCGAATTGAATCTAGAATTTCTACAATTTGTTTTGTATTTGTACCTTTTGTTTCTGTATTTTAAAGTATTTTTCTTACATTTATTTACACGATATTTTTGTACCGGCTGAGGTTTCAATATCTCTGCAATAAAAAATGCAATAGAATAATATTATGCATGGTGTTCTTGGCTGTCCGGGATGAGCCGCGTCTCAGTCGGCTCATCCCGGACAGCCAAGAACACAATGACTCCGGCCGCGGAAGCCTACGAATCAATATTATGCATGATTATATGTGCCCCTTGCATATAGTAGTTTTATTGAAAACCGCATCTCAGTATCTGCAACGGTTCAGGAGAAAATTGAAGGGAACATCTTAGGTGGGTCACACTGTATACGTACGTAAACGGGGAAGTAAAAAATGCTCTACGATGTGCGAAATGTCGCAAGAGGTCCAGCTAGCAACATTATTAGCTATATAATTTGAAATAAAGTCAATACTACGTACGTACTAAACCACGTACTAATAGTAAATGAATGAATTACAGGAATAAAGCTGTAATTAAAGTGGTTTATTCAATAAAACTCCGTTTATTTTGGAGTTGAGAATAAAAGAATCTTCGACGATGTTGCTAGCTTCTCGGAAAACTTTACGTATGGGGCCATGACTTTCTTTCACTTACAATTGTTTCACGAACTACATATAAACGTAGTATTGGTGTTCCATTCTCTTAACCCTGTTTGCCAATGATTTCTTAATTCAGTTAAAAATTACTCTAAATTATTGTAAAAGTTTTTTTTTTCAGTTTTCGTAAATTTTCTGACAAGTTATATGTTACTTTGAAATCTTTTCCAATGTAAAATCACTCCAAATCTCTGTTGTTCACTTTCTAGCATCATTGTGTACAGTACGCGCACAGTTTATTGTCAATTTCAATTATTTTTTCAGGTGCACTCACCTGACTGTTAATAAAACACGTTCATTGCATATGCGTAGCAGTTCAAGATTCAAAACATTCAAATAACTGGAATCATTCGCCTTATCGCCCACCAGCCATACGCTGACCTTTGCAGTCGCTCCTCTCCTTCCAACGAGACTGGCTGCTGCTTCGGGTTCATTGAACCAGTTACGGAAATGCATACCCGCTCCGTAATCGCTGATCTGCGTGGAAAGTCTACATTCCGGAAATCGACCCTGCTGTGCATCGTAAGAGGTCTACACACCTGCACCTGGAAAGGTATATTCTCCATTTTAAGTCCGCCATGTCGTGTGATCCTTGAACACTTGTCAGAACAAAGAATAGTACAGTTTTCATCACATTTTCACCAGTGGTGTAAGTGATTCTACACTGAAAACATTCTTCATTTGGGTTAACTTCCTGTTCCATTTTTATGTTATTTGCTTCATCAGTGTCATTTCATTATGGTTTATCAATTTTAATTTGATTTGTCTTCAGATTTCATTAAATACATTATAGAGGCAATGGCTGTATAATTAAATACAATATTACATTTATTTTGTCTTCAGTCATTCATTTATATTCCCCTTTCTGCCACCTATGCTACCCCGCCCCTCAGAAGGTCCAGGTGTTAAAATAATTTTACCTGAACGGACCCCTAGAGATCACTGCTTCAGACCCTCTCCCATTTCCCGGTCATTCGCCCGTCTCGGTACAGTATTTAATTTGAATTTTCAATTGCATAATGTTACAAAAACAGGCGTTGCTTAATCGTTATATGCATCGTGCATTTGGGTGATTATAATTATAACAAAAATTTGCTTTTATGAGAATGGCCTCTACGCATGCACACAATTACAGAAATTAAAATATCTGAATGGTATCCCCCAGCATTTCAGGAAAATTGTTTCAACCCATTTAATCATCTGTGGGAAAAAGTAAACAATTCAAGATGGAATATTCCTTACTATTTTAAAGAGAATTTGATAAATTATGAATTATTTACTTTTTTAAAATATCTTGAACATAAACTAGAAAATTCCGGATGTATTATTTTTTAAAACAATCATCACACCAGAAATAACAAAAAATATAAAGAAAAAATAGATGTTCAAAATTATTTTTAAGTCCTCTTCAAAACAAGAATAGTGGAAAAATCCGAAATTATCAGATGAATGATTAAAGCAATTGTAAAACATCGAATTAATTTTACATCAATTACTAACATTTATTTAATTGAGTAAGCATAAGCTCTGACTAGGCTTGCCACATTTGTTTCAAATCAATTCTCAGGTAAAAGTTATTTGACATTTTATACGTATTCTTTTCTCTACGTTTTACTTAATTTGATGATATATTGGAACTCGAAGATCCCTTTTTCGAATCACGTATAATATTAGGTTCATTTGCAATCACGTTGTGTTTTGTTTTGACAAGCTCCACGCAGAGCAGAAAAATACTGCTTCGTTATTTCAAGAGGGGAGTAAGTATATGTCCTGTTCAAGTCGTTGAATTTATTTATTTATTTATATTATTTGTCAAAAAACAGTAAAAACTGTATATGACGTGTGGGGAAAGAAATTTATCTGCGCACATTTTCTTGAGGGCCAGAATTTTATTTAAAAAAAAACGAAAAAATGAATTTAGAAAATAATTATTTTAGAAAAATAAAGATATTTGAAAAATGTTTTTTCCCGAGTTATAGAAAATCAATTTCAACTGTAAATGAACTACAAGCAAAAGGAGTGCTCAACAAAACGTGCGCACAGTGAAGCTACATTTACGTCCAGAAGCAAAACAAGGGCATTTGCTCAATGGATCAGGGAAACTGGACAAAAACCTGATCGAGATGGGGAATTTCACAACAGAACGTTCTTTCTTGCATTATTGGAAAGAGTTTCTTAATATTGAAATAGTGTTATTTCTGCCAAACTAAAAACTCAGTTATAATGTGAAAATATCAAATTCAATCAATTCAAACGAATCCCCTACGTGCATATCCACGTTTATTTCGATAGTCAGCAAGAATAGTTACTTCCAAATTTTACAAATGAAATGAACATGAAAAAATTAACTATTACAGTATTTGCAGCATATTAGAAAGATATAAAAAAGAAAGAGTTATATTTCACACAAGCTTTCCTTGATTACGTTGAAGAGGGCTAACAATTTCTGACTACCATAATTATGGTAGTTTGATTATAATCAGTGATCAAAACATCTTAAAGTAAGGGAAATGTATTTGTTAGTTCAAGGTTAAATATATTACCTTTCTTAAATCCACTTCCTTTTTTATGAATGTCATCTACATCATACGATGAACACCACCGGCAACAATGACAGGAATCACAAGATTTTCCAACCACCGTACATTGGGACAAGATCCCGAAAAGCTGGCCAAAATATGAGAACGTCATTCAAATGTAATGAAACTTTGTGTACAATGGTTTTTGGGCATGCTGATTTCGATTCCAATATCAAAGTTGCAAAAAACAAAATGGCGGATCCAATTTAGAGGATTAAAAATTAAAACATTTTAAAATGTTTTCATAAAAATTTGTAAACAGGGTTTTATGGGTTCACTGATTCCAAAGTTAACATTAAAACAAAATGGTGGATACAATACGGCGGTAAAAAATTGAAAAACTTCCAAAAATATTTCAATTTTCTTAAAAAATTGTAAACAGGGTTTTATAGGTTTGCTGATTCCGATGCTGATGTCAATATTGCAAAAAAATGGCATATCCAACATGGCGGATTAAACATTAAAAACTTCTAAAAATGTTTCAATTCATTAGGCTGCACGAAATTCAGAATAGCAGCTTATTTTTTGACATTTCAATAGCCCAAATGAAGTTTTTACAAATTTCGTTGTGGAACTCTGTGGAACATACAACTGTTTCACTTTAAAAAAAGAAAAACCCAATTAATTGTATCATTTTGTTACAACATTAATGTATTAAGTAATTTTATCATGTTTTTAAGTATTTGTATTTGTAATGTAAGCATTCTACTTACCATCACGATTTTCCTCAATTTTGAATTATGAAAATTGCTCAACACCGAAAACTTTTACACGTGTTCAAAGAAACGACTGATTTATGGTCCGTTTGTCATATGTTCATATGTTTGATGCAAAATTACGCACAAAGGTGTCTGCCGTACAACAGCCGCTCGCTCAACGCCCTCGTTTGCAATGACGCAGATCGTCGCTGTTACGCCTTGGACCTGTTCTACCGTGGTATTAGACGGTCTGGAAACCAATCTACCCAACTGCTTTCTTAAAATTCCCTAAATAAAGCCGGTTTTTTTGCGACTTTTGGCCAGATTTGCAGGATCTTGCCCCAATGTGCGCCGTGTTGCGACCGTCAGCATCAAACAAAACTGGGGAAATTGAATTCACAATGTCGATTTTTTTTTCAATTTTCGAACAGAGGGTGCGCCTCAAATGAGACCAGCATCGGATTCTCTATCGTTCTTTGCCACATACGCGAGGAAAATTAAAGAAAAATTTTGGAGCCGGTTTTTAAACAATATTTTTTAAACCTTAAATTTTGCGTAATGTAAAGTACTAGCAAGTGAACTTCGTGGTAGCTATTTGGGAACGGACAGAAAGGGATTAACAACAAGAAATCGCATCGTCACAGCAGGAAGAGAAAGGTTCCCTAGAGCAAGCACGTGGCAAAGGCTGACAGCGGTTCGTATGCAGAGGCAGAAGCGAGTGGGGAAGGCGACGTGAGGTAGGAGGTCACGTGATCCAAAAGTATTTAAGGGAGTGCACTAGGCCAGCGGGCGGGTTCTGGATAAAGAGTGATGATCTCGTGCTGATGCACAAATTTACGCCAAAGCGGTGCAGCGGCGAGCAGGGCTCGCGAGGGAAGTCATATGTTGACGCGCCTGTGGGGACTTTGTGCCCCAGATGTGACTGCAGTCACGTAGGAGTGATGCTGTGTGCGAGCTCCGAGTGAGGATTGGTTGAGATCCACGACTCGCACCGATCATCAATCGGTTAAGATCGCTCTTGCGATCAAGGCACATCACGGATTGATGCGCCTGTAAGGACTTTGTGTCATCCGGTCACGGAAGCTTGGCTATATGCGCGCTTCGAATGTAAGAGTGGCGTGTGCCACTAATTAATCTGATTCTCAATCAGATTTGGATCGCTCCCGCGATCAGGGAATAGTAGATCTATCAGAGCTATTGTAAAAAGTGTAACTATTTAAAAGTACATATTTGTGTTGTAAATATAACTGTATATATGAAAGCTCGTGACTGTGTTCACTGTGAGTACCCATGACGTACACTATGTTTGATACAAAGTTACGCACAAAAATACTCCTATTTTCGAAAATTTGACACATTTTTAAAAGAAAAAAAATCTCTTCTTAAATGTTGTGGGAAGACGCTGATAAAGTTTGAATGTTCGGATGAATAAATAAAAAATAAATAAAAGAAAGCATCGTAATTGTTCCCTGTTCATGACCAGCAAAGAGAAGTATTCAAAAGAATTTCACACTGGAAGCTCGTCAAACGTAGCGCCGGAAGTTAAAAAAATTGTAAAATTATGCTAAATTACTCATATTTCAAAATAATAACTAAATTACCCATATTTTTAAATAACTGAATTTTTAGAACAGATTTCATGTACCTAACAAAAATCTTTATCATCAATATTGTTCTTTCGTAATGTTAAGTTTTTGTTTGCACATTGCAAAAATAGAGTGCGCTGCAAATAGAGCCAGCATTATATTATTCCCCGTACTTTGCTATACACAAGAAAAAAGTCAAAGAAAATATTTGGTGTCGTTTTGCGAAAAAAAATGTTTAAAATGATTTTAAAAGCACCTACGTTTCACGCAAAATTACAAAATGAATGCTCATATTTTCGAAAAATTAGAGATTTAAAAGAAAATGAGACATGTACAAGTCTCGTAGGCCTAGTTTACAATACCCAACAACAAAGATAATGAAACAAATTTGATGCCATTTTTCATTAATTTTAAAAATATCCCTGGGCTTCGTGTAAAGTACTCACCAAAATTGAAATATCAGTTTCAAATTCAAGGGCCGTAACAGCCACACTGATTGGGGGATATCTGTTTTGGTGAAAATCCTGCTTATGTTTTAGCCGCTAGTGTTGGTATATACATTTCGGAGGTAATCTCCGTGAGGAGGAGACACAGTGTGGCCGATCTCCATGAAAGTTGGCACTTATACATGTTTTTTTTACCCAGAAGGTGAATGTGCTATTAATTCTGTTGTAACTCCTCTACACGGCGCTGCAGAACAAAATTGTACTACATTTTAATTCAGTTCCCATTCAAACTGAGCTTCACCTGAGCTTCATTGTTGCTGAGCGTTGGTGTGTGACGCAGGGCGAAGTCCAATAGAACCGGATGGGCGCACGCGAGAGTCAGAGAAAGAGTGAGACGAAGAGAGACAGAGAGCTGCAGAGAGTAACGGAGACAGACACATAGAGAGAAAGAGATAGAGAGACGGGAGAGTAAGGAAGAATGACAAAGAGAGAGACAAGGACAGAGAGACACGGGTAAGTAAGACGGGAGAGAAAGGAAGAGTGACAGAGAGACACAGAGGCAAGAGACAGAGACGCAGAGAGAGAGAGAGAGACAAAGACAGAAAAGATAGACACCAAGAGAGATAGTGACAGAGACAGAGGCAAAAAGAGAGGGACGAAGAGAAACAAAGAGGGAGACAAAAACAGAGAGAGACAGGGACAAAGACAGAACGAGGCAGACACAGGCAGAGACGCAGAGAGAGAAACAGAGAGAGAGAGACAGACACACAGAGATAAAGAGACGAACAAAGAGGGTCAGAGAGGAGATAGACAAGGGGTCAACACAAGGTCAAGACAAAGTCAGAAAGAGACACAGAGGGAGGCAGATACAGAGAGAGACACGGAGACGGGTTTTTTTTTCACAATGATTGAAAAAGAACTAGCGGTGCTACTGAATGGCATGGAATTTCCCGTATTTGTTTTCTAATTCTCTGGGTCTGGGGTAGCCATTCGGAATTGCCATCTACTCTCGCCAGCTGCCATTTATCGCCACGTACGGTTTTTTTTGACATGTTCTTAATTTTTCGGTTTCCTAATGGTAGAACGGAAATATTACTTTTAAAATATTAAAGAACACAAAAACCTCGTTCTAAATGGCAATTTTAATTTAAAAGCCGCTACTGTAAATGCGAAATTTGAAGCTCTTTTTCACTGAAAATGTTTGAATTTTCAAACAACTTCATTTCAAGTAATCTAAAGCACTTACACTCACAAATACAATAATGATTACAAATTGCTGGTATTGTGCGTAATAAAGATGTGAGATATCTTTCAAATAAAATTACATTTGTGGAATTTTTGAAAAAACAAAAAATACCCCAAATTGAACTTTACGTTCTATTAAAGAGTGCAATTAGCACTATCCGTTCAAAAAGTTTGAAGAAAAAATTCGAAGCCATTTTCGAGAAACTTTGTATGACCTTATTTAAAGCAAACATAATGTGAACAAATCGCTGCTAATCTATTTATTGACGCCGTGAGAGACAAGTCAACAAAATTACATTTGTGTAATTAAAAAACAAAAGAATGAAGCAATACGGCGTTTATGTCATCTACTAGCGTCCGTGCGAGAACTCTCGCGTGTTAAATCACAACCTTTATCTATCCATTTGTATATCCTTTCCATTAATAAGGAATGTTATTAATGAAACGTATTTATTTGTTCAAAAATGTCTAAATGTAACTTCTAATGTACTTATAAAATATCAAACAAAAACAACAATGCAATTGATGTTGGAAACAAATGTTCAATAAAGATTTTATTCAGTATTATAGAGGGATGTTCTTGGAATAATTCACACTTCCTTAAAAACAACATTCGAAAAATACTTCAATCTCACTTGAAAGTTAGCTTTTCGCTCTTGGTAGGGATAGTGCTAAATGTACTCTATGAGGTGACATAAACGTCATATTGCTCTATTCTTTTGTGTTTTGAAAAATTGCAAAAATGTAATTTTTGACTGTAATTTTTCGTTAATATTTACATTAGTGGTGATTTATTTACATTATTATATTTACAAGTTCAAGGGCTTTAAATAATGTCAAGTTAAGTTCTTGAAAACTCAACCATTTTCTGTGAAAACTAGCTTAAAATTCAGCATTTTCAGAAACGCTCAAACACCGTTTTCTCATAAATGGCTCCTATTTTTACTTTCCCGTATACGTACGTATACACGGAGTGATATACTTAGTATAGGGAAAGTTACGTAATGCTGCGCGAACAAATGGCCAATTTTCGGAGGAAAAAAAATTAATTGCCGGGCCGTGAAAACGAATAAGTGAATAAAACCAGTTGCTAAATTAAGAAAAAAATCCCCTAACACGTGGTGTGGTCAAAATCCATGATTTGTTGCTTCTTTATACTTAAAAATCGATTGACGGCATTCCGTCCGTCTGTCCGTCAACGCTAGCGCCTAAACCGTTCGGTCGATTTTCTTCAAAATTGATATTCCCCAGTCGATCTGATTCTAGTCAAAGCTTTGTGATTTTGAAAAAGATTCTTTAAAATTTGGGGGTACTTTATATGAAGCCCCCCGGGGATTTTCAACATTTTCTCAAAAACGGCTCCAAATTTTTTCTTTAAATATCTTGTATGAATAGAGGAAAATACACTTTTTAACATGGCATAGGTCCTATTTTCACGTACAGCTCTGAATTTTCGAAAATTGTGAAAGTTCGAATTTTTTTCGGCGTCTTTCTCCAACTACAAAATTGAAGATAGAGATTTTTTCTTCAAATAAAATTTGTTCTGCATATTGAGTTCTTTAATAAAGGTCATGTAAATATTTTTCACAATTTTGGTAGTTTTCGTGCAATATTGCGTGCAATATGTGCAATTTTAAAAAATTACAAAATAAGATTTTCTCAAAAACGGCTCCAAATTTTTTCTTTAAACTTTTGGTAGGGATAGTGGTAAATGTACTCTATCAATGACATAAAAGCCATTTTGGTCTATCGGTTGGTTTTTTCAAAATTACCAAAATGTAAATTTTTTTACTTGTCTCTCACGTCGTTAATATTTACATTATCGGCGATTTTTTTCACATTATTATATTTACGAGTATATATGCTTTAAATAATGTCAAGTAAAGTTTCTCGAAAACACTACCGTTTTCTGTGAAAAGTAGCTCAAATTTCGGCATTTTCAGAAATGCTCAAACGTCATTTTCTCGTATATGGCTGCAATTTTTTTCTTGAAACTTTTGTAACGGACAGTGCTAATTACACTCATTAGTATAGCGTGAAGTTTATTTTGAGGTTTTTTTCAAAAATTATATAAATGTAAATTTTTTGAAAGATCTCTCACATCTTTAATATACACATTATCCGCAATTTGTAAAGATGATTATATTTGTGAGTGTAAGTGCTTCAAATAACTTCAAATAAAGTATTTTGAAAACTCAAACATTTTCTGTGAAAATGAGCTTCAAATTTCGCATTTTTAGTAGCGCTAAAACGCCATTTTCTCTTAAACGGCACATAATTTTTAAAAGAAAATTGCCATTTAGGCTAGGTTTTTGTGTTCTTTAATATTCTAAAATTAATGTTTCTGTTCTACCAATAGGAAACCGAAAAATTAAGAAAATGACAAAAAAATGTACTTTTGGCGATGATAGATGGTAGCTGGCAAGAAAGAGTATGTGGCAATTCCGAATATTGACAAATAAATAAATAAAATAAATACGGTCATGCTTAAATTTTTCAAAATACGAGTAGTTTTTCTTTAATTTTGTGACAAACGTAATAGGCCGCTGTAAATTTACTGCGCTTTGGACAGCTGGATGCGTCGTAAATTAGAATGTGCAATTTTGTATATTCTTTCTTTGATCGTTTTTATATTCGACCTTTTGTGATACATTTGTACATTAATCTTTTAGAAATTATTTGTTTTGAAATATTTCAAATAAGAATTGCTAGCTCTTTAAGGGTGTATCGACAGTGCAGGGAATGCAACAATGGAATTCCGTTCCGCCGTCGCGAATTTCTGTGAATTACGTGTCATTGTTGTGACTTAATATAGCTGTATGATATCAGGTTTCTTTTTCCGACACAAGTTTACAAAATTGTTGTATTACATTTTTATGCAGTTGTAGAATTCACATAGTTTTGACAACACTGGGATGGAAACAGTGAATTGTTCGCTGCTTGGTTGAATTGGACGTTTTCAAATAATAGCTAAGATGTTAGTAGCGCAGAAAGTGCAATATTTCAATCCTACGTTGCCGTTTACAGTAACACGGGAAAGTATGTGCTGTTGTAACACCACTAGTTCGTTATCAGGATCCGGCAATGAATTTTTTCTGACGAAAATTCGCCGTTTTTTCGTGCAGCATTATATAACTTTCCCTATACAGTAATCCCTCGACATCCGCGAATTCGCTATTCGCGATTTCCGAACATTCGTAATTAGAAAAATGTTTCATTGAAAGTCGAATGCCGATTGCTACTATTTAAATCCATTATTTTACCACCTATGACTTATGCTTGTCCAGTTTCGGGATGTGCTACGACTAGCAATCTCCAAAAATTATCAGACATTCAAAATATATTTCTAAGAAGAACTTTAAATTCCCCTTGGTTCATTCCTAACACCTAGATTCGCAGAGAATTAAAAGTGCCTTCATTAAGCGACCACATAACACAAATAGCCCAAAATCTTTACCAAAACCTTCACACTTTCCCATGCTCCTTAATCTTCAGCCTAGGTCGCAATGCTGCATCCCCACATATTAAATCCAGGTATCCCAAAGACCGAATCAAACCACCGCAATCCTCCATAACTGTCAATTGATCAAACTGAAACAATCATCAACCTAGCTTCATTTCCTTTAGCACTATGATCACATTCTTCCGAGTTATATAAACCACTGCTTATGGATGGCCATTCCCAAAAAGTCAATAACTATGTACTGCATAATTTAACCTCCTCGAAAGACACATGTTGAACGAGAAGAAATAAATTTTAAAAAAGAAAAATGCTACCAGTTTTAACATTCGCGATTTGAACATTCGCGAGTGTGTCCTTTGGTCGTACTACATTTTTTGTAAGCGAACACATTTCATTTCCTTTATCAGCATCTTAGAAACTCGGCAGATGTCGGAGCTCAAAATATCACTTTCTGCAAAAATTTCAAAGATGAAATGTCAATTCACATTTATAGAATAACACAACTGTAAAATAATCCAATTCAGTTGCCTGAAATTGGAGGTAAGGGTTTTGGCCAAATGAACAGAAAAACCATTCGGTATCTGTGCGACGCTCATTATAATGAACTCATTGTAGAGGAGAAATCATCAGTTGAAGAAAACCTCGTCGACAGTAATGAGGGGTAATGGAAGCGGAACTACATCCTGGAGCAACTTCAATATCAAACCTGTTAATGACTTTCTAAAATCAACAAGCTCTGGCGGAACTGACATTCGAACATGATCCGAACATGGAAATAACTTCGAAATTTAAGGGAGAATGTAAGTAGCACCTCTTCCATCTTTGTATACTAGAACAACGATGAGGATGATGAAACAAAAAAATACCAAGTTATATATCCTATCACTTTCAACTTTGAAATAAGTTTCAAACGTTCTATTTCTTCATTTTTAGATGTTAATTATGAATTTTGTTGGTAGTAGCGCTTACTCAGTTCTACTGCAATTGATTGTCAGATATTTTTCCTTTCTTTTCTAAACAGTTTTTCGATATCCTGGAACCTAACCCACCTTTCGTCATTAAAAGATAGACTCAACATTCGCGGATTTAACATTTGCAATGCTTTTTGGGAACCTAACTCTCGCGAATTTTGGGGGATTACTGTACTACGTATATTACTCCGTACGTACGGTACGCACTGTGACGAACCAAGATTCGGTTCACAGGACAAAAATTAAAAATTTAATTAAGGGGACAGACGTCTTCTCCGTGAATGGACTCAGGGTGGTGTTACAAACATTTAAACACCTGAATTGTTTGCAAAACTAATTTCTTATAGAGAATGAAAGAAATCAGGGTTAAAGTAGGGTGTACGGTACACCCTCAGAGAAGCGATGTGGCGGAGGGGGAGGGGTGGGGAAGGGAAGGGAGGGGTGGGGAAGGGAAGGGAGGGTGGGGAGGGGAGGGGAAGAGGAGGCGGTGGGAGGGGGCAGAGGAGGAGGAGGACGATGGGAGTCTCCATAAGCCCTCCTTCAAATTACGCCACGCGCTCTTGACAGAAATGAATAAAACTTACCGAAAGTCGGTTTTTAAGGTAGGCGCCATTAAGGAACGACAAAAATTGATACCTGAATCATACTCAACCTGCTTCTCACGACCATGACCCCTTCCGCACTGAACACTTTCGCGCATGAGAAGTGGCCTCTTTCTTGCTGCACTTCCACTCGAAACCATCACTCAATTATTTTCGCTTGGCTAACCTCATCGGACACTTACATAAAGGACACGAAAAGCCTGCAGCAATCAAACCACATTCTTGCGCCCATTCAATTACAGCCAAACACCCTTTCCGGCGCAACGCGTAAAAAAGCCACATTTATTCTCACAATCACTCGACACTCAAAAACACAAATCATGAAGAATTTGAAGAACGCAAGAAACGTAACTATATAACAGCTACCCCAACACAAAAAATCAGTTGCACACCCACCATGTTCGAACCAGTATTTCGGAATGAAACTCAGACAAGACTCTACCTCCCCGAACTTATGACGTCACGTCCGTGACCAATTACGAACCATTAAAATTATTTCAGTAGTGTATTTATTACAATTTATTTAAATCGCCCACACTTTTCTTTTTATAAGTATGTAATAAGTTATGCGTATTGCTCCCCACCCCTCCCTACCGAAAGGTTCCCCTCATAATCCACCAAATACCCCTCGTTCCCTCCACCGTGGCTTTCCCCCTCGCCGGAGCGGCGCGAAGGGCCGGTTTGAACGACTTCCTTAGGTTGCACAGTACACTAGACTTCAGCCGAAATCAGATATCATAAACAAACAGGAATGCATATCATTCAAAAATATAATAGTGGTAACACGAACACTGTTGTCATCACATAAGGAAAACGATAAATGTCAATTTAATTATTTTTAATATTCCTTCCCTTTTATTCACTTTATTCATACGTAATTGCGCACACTTGGTCTAATTAACCCCAATTTACTGATTTATTTTACGAGTCTCTAATTATTCCTAAGGTATGTCTGTAGGACCTTCCACCCCCATCCCCCCGTCACTACTACTGCGATCTATTGGTGCTGATACATCGCTCGCTCTACCTGATTACTTATAGAGTAAAATGCACTGCTTACGCGTTGCTCTCCGCTGTCTCGCGGCGCTGGTTCCCGCTGTGGCCGCCCTGCACTGTCGACCGGCGCACCTTGCCTCCACGTCCGTTGACCTTGAAGCACTCCCGCGGTTGCTCGCTGCCGCGTCGTCACCATCGGGGTCGCCTTCCCTTCCAGTTGAAATATTACCCACATTTGGACACCGCGTTCAACGGATAATAGTTCCCGTAATCAGGTGTCGGCTCCGCAGGCCATTATGTCCTCGTCTCCATTAATATGTCCTGGACCTGGGTGACCGCCATTACCAATCCAATCTCACGGTTATTCACAAAATCTCGGCGATTCATGCAATCTTTGCTCGGAATTATCACCCCCTTGCTTATGTTTCTTTTGGAACAAACATTTACTAAGACCTGCCGTCGCCATTCACCTGTTGCAGTATCACTTTCGCTATTGAATGCGCACGTGTCACAATGCTTCCACTCGATTCAGGTTAACATCGCCACTAATTTTAGTTCATGAGCGCGTTTGGCACTTTCCCTTTTTACTTCATCGGTTGACTTCGTCTTTATCATTTTACATTACTCGATGTTCTTGTATTTCCCGGGGCCTCCCTTGGGCTCCCACCGAGTCCGCCGCCATTTCACTTCCCGTCCTCTCCTTTTGCTCGGGTCCTACTACTTGACAGCATGCTCCCGCTGGCTTGGTTCCACTGTCTTTGACTCGTTCTCGCGCATCGTCCGTTCGGTTCTCAGTTTGTTCTATCTTTCCCCCCGCGATTTGATTTTCTAGATTTTAATAAGCGCTGGCGCTAAATCACGTATACGGGAAAGTAATAACAATCATCTACAATATTTCGAGGTTAATGTTAAATCATTGTAACAGCAAAAGGCATGCTAATTTTCTTCCCTTGACTCCATTTCCTTCATTGTTCAACCCCGATTTCTGTCCAAATCTCCTAGTTTCATACCAAGGCATTTTTTCACAAAGTTTGTGATGTTCCGTCTTCTTTCTCTTGCCACAAAACTCCCACAAATGTGACAATATATGTCAGGATAATTTTTACATTTTCTTTCTTTCATATTATTTCAAAAGATACATATCGAGCAAATAAAGCGTCCACTCAGAAATATAACTGCTCACTAACTAAAAACTGATAGTTTGCTCAACAGGAATCGATGTAAATGTAAGTGAAGTATATTTGCGTGCTACAGTGTAGCCAAACCTAATAATTTCAACAACGAATTTCATGATATGTGCTTGCTTTCAATAGAAGTAACCTACTATATATGTACAATACATTGATCATGAAAGCAGTAATTGTGAAAAAATTGTAGGTGATGGAGAAAAAACAATTATATTTTCATAATCGGGACGATGTACTTTATAAAGAAGACGTATTTAGAAGAAACCCTCAGAAACATGCAGACCAGAGTAATAGCTGAATGCGCAAATATATGCATTGTCAGAATTATTTTTTTAATGTATGATGAAGGTACATATTGTACCCACTCAGAAAACCCTAGGGTTAATATAACACTTCGAGATCCTGAGGAAACCAGAGTAGATCAAATTCTAATGGCAATGTATTATAAAATAAAATTGGAAGAAAAGTATAGTATTTTATTAAAATTTGAACCAATTACATTAAAAATAATGTTATTACCGTGGTTTATATGAAATTGATCTTTTTCTTCTTACAAAGGTTTTGATATAAAGAAAGTCTGGGCAACGCCGGGTATTTTGCTAGTTTACCATAAATAAAGGAAAATGATTTATCCAAATTTTTCTTACCAGAGTTCGGCATTAAACGTTTTCTGTCATAAATTCGTCATTACAATAGTTTCTCTATACTACGTAAGTAGTACCGAGAAAGTAAAAAATAATGTAATTGTATGCAATCGCATACCTCATGTTGCAATTTCATAATTGTCCCATAAAACCTGATATCAGTTCTCTAATAGTTAGTAACCAACATCCCTCTTTGAATGTTACTAGAAGATAGAAATTAAAATGAGAAGAAAGAAACGAGAAAGCGAATGCAGTCTGCCTCGCAGTTGCCCTGGGAGATGAGCACCGGGCGACGGGGGCTCTCGTGGGCCAACCAGGGGCGCCGCGGGGCCGGACACCCCACGTCGCCGGCGGCGCTGGCCCGGGCCCAGGGCCAGCCAGGGCGAGGGGCGCCGTTAATGACTTGAGGGCGGGCAGAGCGGGGTGGGGTGGGAGGCGTGGCGCGTGCCCTGATTACGCGCGCGGGGGTGGCCACCACCGTCTTGGGGTGGCTCTGAGGGGGCAGCGAACGGCGCGACCCGCTCCCCGCAGGAGATGCCGAGACCCGCCCACCCTGGCCGCTGCTTCCCCGAAACAGCATCGCCAAGTCTGGTGTAAGTAAGGACCGAGGGCGGCGGGCGGTTACTGCTAAGTGCGTCTCGGGGGGGGGAGGTCGGGGCGGCGACGAGCAGCCTCTTGCCGTCGGCGGAGGAGGGGAGCGCGGGCGGCGCGGGGCCGCACGAACGATAAGGCATGTGTTTCTAATTGCATTCCTGTACGCTAATACAGCGCGGCGCTCGCGGCCCGAGAGCGAGCGCAGCTTGTCCGGCGCGCCGCCCCGCCGCCCTGCCACCGCCACTACTTGTGTTAAAGTGGGGCTGTAATTACCCAGAATTCCAGTGCCGCCGCCCGCTCCCACCCATCCACCCGGCCCCACCCGCGTCTGCCCTTCCTCTGCGAGGAGTGCGTACCAGGGTAGCGACTGACTCCGCCTTATGAGGGGCAACCGCCGACGCCGCCACCTCAACGTTCCTGGCCCTCGCTTTGCGCGTCACTGCTCCCACCGCCACCTCCACGATCGCCTCCTCCACCGCCCCAGCGACTCCTTGAGGAAGCTAAGATCTAGCCCTTCCCTCCCAGTCTTAGCTCTCCTTCTGTTCCGACCTTCGTCGCTCTCGCGTTGACACTATTGCTGCTACTGTTTCCAGACTCCAAGCTGCGCTCTTGAGGTACAGGCGCATTTAAATACTGGCTACAGAGGTAATGGATTGTGCTATCGCTCGCCACGTTCACGTAATATTTTAATGTGGTGAGATTTCTACTATTTATATGACACCCTTTCTTTTTACTTTCTCGCCTTACGAATACTTCGTAAGAAGAGAAAGTTATGTAATCGTGCGCCAGAAAACGGGGAATTTTCTCCAGAAAAACTCTTATAGCAGGGGACTGGTAACGAAAAAGTGGATAAAACCTGTTGCTAAATTTAGAAAAAAAATCCTCTATCTCGTGGTGTAGTCAAAATCCATAATTTGTTGCTTCTTGATACTGCAAAATCGATTGACGGCATAACGTCCGTCTGTCCGTCTGTGGTCAACGCTAGCACCTGTATAAACCGTTCGGCAGATTTTCTTCAAAATTGATATTCCCCGATCGTTTTTACTCGTCTCAAGGCCTCTGAAATTTGAAACCGATATTTTAGTCTGTGAGGGTACTTTACATGAAGCCCATTTTGAGATTTTCAAAGTTAAAAGAAAATGGCTCCAAATTTTTTGATTATATTTTGTTGTTGAATAGTGCGAAGAACTTTTAAGGAAACGACGTAGGTATCATTTTCGTTGATAGGCCCAATTTTTCGAAAATTGCAATATACTGTTTAAAAACTGCAAAATTGAAGATAAGAGATTTTTGCCTCAGACAAAGTCGGTTGTACAAAATTAGCACTTCAAATAAGGTCATGTACCATTTTTTGGAAAAACGAGTAGTTTTTTGCGTAAATTGCTATTCAAATTTACAAAAAAAAATCTCTAAAACCGCTCCAATTTTTTTCTTTAAATTTTCTGCACGTGTGTAATAAGGGATGGTAAATACATAAATAAACTACTGGTGCTATAGAGTGGCACATACTTTCTCGCAGTAGTTATTTTTCAAATGCCGATCATCGGATAAATTATTTGGAGTAAGCCGTTCACCGCTGCCTTTCTTGGTCATGTTTGAAAGACACGTTTTTCACATGTTGACAATTACCGGCTTCCTAATGAAAGAACTGATACAATTAAGTATTGACTAAAATATAAGTAGTTAGTCCGCATGTCAGTCCCGTGGCGCGGCTGATTAAATCACCTTGGGGTTGAGATCTTCAGTAAGGGAGATGTTGCAGGAAAAAACATTGAAGAGTGTAGATACTTTATTGAAAATCATTTGAAGTACTTCTACTCACAAATAGAATCAATGCAGATAAATAGACAGGACTTGTCTGTGTTTTCCCTAACTGCATCTTTTCAACAATTTTTCAACTCTGTTATTCGATTTCTGAAGCGTATGACAAGCGTAAAATCTCATCTGTTGCTCTGCCTAAAATTTATATTAATGACACCGCTCTACCTTGGTGTTCAGAAGTCAAAAACCTATGTGTGCTTATCGACAACACCCTCAGCTGGAACTCGCATGTAGATTCAACCTGCCGTAAAGTTTTTGCCTCAATGCATTCCCTGAAACGCCTACGAACACTTTTACCAATTAGCACACGTGAGACTCTCATCAAATCTCTTATTATGCCACATTTCGACTATTGTGACTTTCTTCTGACCAACATGGCATTTAAATTACAACGTAAACTTCAAGTAACTCAGAACGCATGCGTACGGTTTATTTTTGATTTAAGGAAATACGACCATGTATCAGATTTTTTCGACAAACTTCAAATGCTTACTCTAGACAAAAGGCGGTTATTTCATTCTCTACTTCTTCTTTATAAAATTTTAAACGGCACACATGTAACACGCCTTATAAGTAACTTCAATCCTCTGAAATTAAATCGAGCTCGTGATTCAGCACTGCTTTGTGTACCACGTCACAACACTACTTCGTTCAGTAGATCATTCACCATTACAGTTATCCGAGCCTGGAATAAACTACCAGCAAGCCTAAAACATTCAAATACCTTCCGTAAATTTAAAAATGAATTAACCACATGGGTAAGGAATAATGACATGCAGAATGGCTGTTAACATCTCCTTCAATCTCCAGACTTTTCCCACCTCCAAGCACCCGGTCACCGCACCCTCTAAATGCTGTACTTTCCGCACTCTCTAAATTCAAAATTCTATCCCATACCTCATGACTCTCTTCACTTTACATTCTGTATCAACCCCTGTAAATTATTTAATACAATCATATAATTTTCAGTGTATCTTAATGGAATTGTTTAAATAAAATATACATAAAGTGACTAGCGACATTCCAGATAAACATACTTATACTCGTAGCTATTTTTGTATTATCATCATAATCTTTACGGCAACATGTTGGTATAAATACAATTTGATGTTAAGATCCTACTATACTTTTATATTGTTCCTGAATACTGTCAATATTGTATTTTAAATTATTGTTACTATTAGCCTATAATGTATTGTACTCCTCTGGTGTTAAAAATGATTTTATACTTATGTAAAGTGCTCATGTAAACCGAATGTACCTTGATGTAACGTCTCTGGAATAACTTCACGTCTTCCGCCTACTTTTTCTTCCTCCTTTTCTTCGCTTCTTCTCCCTTCCCTTTGCTCACAAACTTCCCCATTTTTTCATTATGACTCGCCCCCCTCCGAACATCTTTCTCTTCTCTTTCTCTACTGTGTATATATTCTGCTCTATTAATGTTCGGCCCTAAGCCGCCATCCTGATTGAGATTTTTCTGGGTTTACTCAATCGCTTAAGGCGTACGCCGGGATGGTCCCTTGTATTGCACTCCCAGTCATAAATATACAGTTGTCCCCCCTTTTAGTCTCTCTCCTTTCTTCTTTCTCTTTCGACCTTTCTTCTTCATTTCCATCTGCATTTCCACTCTCTTTCACTTCTCTCTTTGTTCTTAAAATGTTCGGCCTTTAGCCGCCATCCTGATTGAGGTTTTCTGGGTTTACTCAATCGCTTAAGGCGTATGCCGGGGTGGTCCCTAGTTTTGCTCTCCCAGATGTAAATGTACAGCTGGCCCTCCCCCTCTTAAAATATTATTTCTCTGTATTAATGTAGATTGAGTGGTTAGGCGGAAGAGCAGGCCCTATGGCCTGAGCCTCGCCATTAATAAAGGCATTTTTATTATTATTATTATTATTATTATTATTATGACATGTCAAATCAAGCGTTGTCTAGTATATATCTGTATGAACCAGTTTAAGTAAAATTATGAGCATTGTAACGTTAAATTGTAATACAATATAACCAGAACGCATGCGATGAACTTACATATCCCTAACGGTTCCGAAATTATTATTACTTTCCCGCCTTACGAATACTTCATAAGAAGAGAAAGTTATTTAATCGTGCGCCGGAAATCGGGGAAATTTCGCCAGAAAAAACTCTTATAGAATGGTTCTGATAACGAAAAAGTGGATAAAATCTGTTGCAAAAGTTTAAAAAAAATACTGGTGCTATAGAATGTCAGAGACTTTATCGGAGATCTTAGTTTTCTAATCTTATAATTGATTTTGTTTTTGTTATGATTGATGTTCCCAGATACCTTCCCTGAGCGCGTAAAGGAGATTTTTTTACATACTCTGGATATTTTCGTTTTCGAATGCGAGAAAACTTAAACCACCGTACTCTATTACTATTTTTTAAGTGTACTTAATGTATATCCATTGTGGTCGCAGATATTAATCCACGAGGATTGGTACAGGTCTTCCGAGTAAAGCTTCGGCGGTTCGTGTCCTGGTCGCGAAATATTATTTGTCAGAATTCTCTGTTGTCATAGGAAATAATAGAGAATTCTGTAAACTTTATTTCAAACCATGTGAAATCAGTTGAATAACAAATATTGTTAATTACGATAACTGTACTGGAAATGTCTGTATATATTTGTTCAAATTTTTAGCTTTTAACAATTTTTTTTACGTCTCTTCTTGGATTTGTAAAGCGTATGTACCATCGTATCAATTGTTCTTTTATCATGCATTTACCATTTTATAGGTCGGTTCGATTCTTTAATGGCTCTATTCGTCCCATGTGGTGATAGTGTGGCGTAGTGGTATAAGTGCAGGTTCGTTAATTTTGAGTATCGGATTTCGGGTCTCGGTACGGAAAACGTTTGCTGGTAGAATACACTTCTGCTGGTTTATGAAGTAGTGGAATAGCATTAAGGACCATACAGAAGCAGAGCGAGAAAGCTATTTGCTGCTGCCGTGTTGTTGTCCTTAAAAACCGGTCAATTCTTTAGTTTAAAATATTTAGTGAATGGTGGTTCTTTCTGGTGGTGTTTACGTTTCAAGAACTGAAAGAAAAAGCGAAAATGGTGACGTCGGAATATTAATCCCGGAACTTTTGTAGTCCCTCGCAAGCGCTCTGGTAAAACAAAGCCATCTGTGCGTGTAGGGTAGAGAGGTGCCCGCTAGGTGGCCTTGGCCGAATCTTGAGTGTCGACTGCCAGGAAACGATTCAGTGGAGTTTAACTTATAAAAGTTACCATAAGTCGTAGAAAAAGTACCGTATGAAACTCGATGTATTGTAACCGCTAATTGTCGATTACATTTGAAACCAAGAAGAAAATAGAAGAGAAAACCCGACACCATATTATCAACTAATAGTTTCTCTGGTGGCGTAGAGATGGCGACAGCCAGGAGATTCATTTCAGTACGCACTCTGATAGTAATCAATCAGAAACTTTTGGGGAACAAACGGAAACGGCATGAACTGATGTCGAGAGAATTCATTCTATTCTAGTTGGAGTCGCCGAGGTGAACAGTCAAAAGAATTCGCTTCTTATCGTGTTTGAGCCGCCGAGGTGAACAGTTAACTATTTTGTGCACGACATAGACGACGAGTGATACGTAGTAGGCTACGACGTATAAGAAAGTCTGTATTAATTTTGGAAATCTCATTCTGGAAATTTACTTATTGAATCTCGAGAATTATAAGAACTCTGTTTGATATTACAACTAGTTTGGCTTGTTACCATTACGAAGTCATAATTGGAAGCTCTCAACTTACATTCTTATGCGACCATCATCTTGGAGTGACCGATGGTAAAACGTCGCTAAGCAATGAGAGACGGCGCTCGGGGCATCCCATTTTTCAACGCGGCAGGCAACACGGAGCGGTGCAGAAATCCAGCAACCTTGGAGGCGTGGACGCCGTTTTGCAGCCGGCTACGCAGCGCAGAGTAAAGGGAGGTCACCGGCCGTGAGTTGAACAAATACCGAAAGAACTTTCACGAAATTTCAAATTAGAATTTCACAGAACAGTTGTCTTGGTAACTAATCGAGTCATTTCCTTTTCTCATAAAGTCGTAATTAGAATCAGATTCAGATATTTCTTGTGAATAATGTAAAAATTGTGTTCTTACGTAAAACCATTTAACTGAATTCACGTATAATTGATTTAAGGGTATAAATACCACTTAGCAAAAAGTAAGCTGTATGAAATACTGAATGGGAGAAAAACCGTCCGATTATTTATTTCATAATAGCATTTGAAGGACTGGCTAAAGACTTTGTTAAACGAATTTTTTTTATACTGAAAGGCTAAGGATGAGCCAAATTCCAATTGTGAGAATTAAGTGTTATATTATTAATTGATTCAAAGGTGTTAAAAAATTTGGAACATTGTATGTGCATGTATTTCTTTTTCAGGATCATAATTTGAATTGTATTTCGTGTGTTTTATTAGTGATTTTTGTTATGTAAAGTGTATCTCTGTGTGTGTAAGTTATTATTTGAAAACAAGGGATCGAAGTTAAGATTACATTAGAAAATCATAACTACAGTTTAGGTAGGATAGGTAGCTACCAGAATTTAAGGGGAAAAATATTGAGAACATAGGTAAAATTTGTAAATACAGTTGTAGATTATATTTCATTCATCTGAATATACGTTCAATATTATTTCAAACTAATGAACTGTGTGTACTTGTTAATTGGTAATTAGTTGAACCATGACGAACCCACCCCTGATAGGGAATTTTACCTTTCATTAGAAATACTCCCAGATGTGCGTGACGGTGTAGAAGCTTGTCACGGAATAAGTAAATTAAAGATTTACTTTGGTAACCAAGTAGACAAAGAGAAAGCGGTTACAGTATTGGTATTAATACACTCGTGTGAAGTTCACGATACTCGCTCGTTTCTCGCTCGTATCGTAATTTCACACTCGTGTATTAATACCCATCATTACATCATTGTTTCATAATGTACTATTCCTGAATAACTTTTGTTGTAACGTTCCACGTAGTTTTGATAGCATATTCTCTGTACTCTTCACCATCTAATCGTATATTAATTACCTAAAATATGTGTAAATTGCTCATTTGTAGTTTGTGCTGTCCCTTTGTATATTCTTTCTTCACAAAATTCTTGAAATTGCTTCCACACGCTTTCTCTGTCCCTTTCACTGTTTTTCAGCACTGAATTTTTAATAATACATTCTATTTCAGAGTTTTAAACATTACCAAAACGACACGTTTTAAAATTATATTGATGCACACAAGCTATTTTGGAGCTGAAACAATTGCTATCGTTATTTTAAAAAGGTAAACAAAGTTTTTACAGCGATAAAAAAGGTAAACAAACTGATGGCGATAAACATCTGGGATTGATTTAATTTGAATATATCCTTGCTTAGCATTCGTTACTTTCGACGCGGACAGACATGAGCGAAATAGTCGCAAATAAAAAATTTACGAAGACATTTGACATATTACGATTCTGAAGTTTGACATATTGTGAATTTGAAGTTAAATTTTACAATGATGAATGGAGAATCGACACGATATTTAACTCAATCTTTACCATGGTGGTAGTTACACAATTAGTATTCGCCCGTTTAATATTTCTTGTCCCAATGGCCAAGATGGGTAAAACTATTGGAATTTAATTTTACGGCGATGCATGTTGTGCATGCTGTTGTAACGATTATTGCGTCATCTACCGGAATCCGCTGCGCGGATTGCATCATCCGCCGCCGCCCCCAAACTAGACGATTCCAGGGTATTCGCGGGTCGCCAAGAAGTGTGACGCGAGTTCTGGAAGGGTCCAGGCGGGCGCCCGCCAGGTATAAATGCGCCGCGTCGACGGTCGCGAGTCAGTCTTGTCTGAAGTGGTAGCCGAGCTGTGAAAAGTGTGTGCGTCGCGGTGAACAGCGGTGCAGTCGGTGAGCAGCTGTGCAATGGATTGTGGCCAGCGCCGTGAACTGTGATCCTGTGATTGTGCATCGGACGGCGGTGAGTGCATCGGACTGTACGACAGTGCAAGTGAAAATAAATAATCAAGAGGACTGTGCCGTGTATAAATAAATAACCAAGTGAAGCCAACCTGTATATAAATCAAGTATTTTAGTGTAATAGTGTAACATAAATAAACATCTCTGTTAAAATAAATCTGTGTGTTTTTAATTCACCACCACGAACGTTACACTGTAATGAAACACGTTCATTTCTTTTCGTTTTGCGGAGAGGGTTTTTCGTGTAGTTTTGTCCAAAATGTAGACTTTTAATTTTTTTCTCAAAAACTGCTCCAAATCTTTTCTTTAAAATTTTTCCACATATGTAATAAAGGACGGTAAAAAAATGTTGTGTTAGTCCCATTTTCGGGTATAATTCAGTCTTTTGAAAATTGCAAAAAATAAATTTTAAAACAACAAAATTGAAGATATAAAATGTTTGCTTCAGACTAAATCTGTTGTAAAACATTAGCACTTTATAAAAGGTCATGTACAATTCTTACGAGTAATTTTGCGTAATTTCTGCTTGAAATTAATAAAATATATACAGGTGTCACACCAACTACGGACCAGGAGAAAAACTGAATGAATGATATGAAAAATAATTAATTTAATTGTAATTATAATTTACTATTGAATATGCCAATATTAACTCTATTTTTACTTTCTCGCACCTTTACTTTTTACTCTATTCTACAATTTACATTCTCAATGTATTGTTGTATTTCTTTCAAGCATCCGCAAAGCTTATTTGAAATTTGCGCAACAATGCCGCAATTGATATTTGAGAAGCTTATTGTTGTTGAACATCGAAATGGTTGCGGTGATGAGACACAGTTGTTTTACGTAGGTCGTTCCGAAAGTAATGCCTCCTATTTAATTGTATGACAACTACAGTAAATAAAAAAACAAACTAATACAATGTGTTAGAACAGAGTTTTTTGAACACGAAACTATTTTTCAATATAGTCCCCCTTTTTTTCAACACATTTTATTAACCGATGAACAAGAGCCTGCATGCCACGCTGGTAAAAGTCTGTACCAGCCGAGTTGACCTGCACGGGGAATCCTTATGGTGTCATTCAATGGGTTGGCGTTTCATTTCTGGCTCATAATGGTGACATCATGTCTCGTAATCAGTGATTATTCAATCCAGAAAACCGCCACCTTCAGCTTCGTATTGGGTCGAAACCTTCTCAAAACGTTCCTTTCGGTGGTGTTGGTGTTCCTGTGTGAGTGATCGCGGAACATACCTTGCGCACAATTTTCGGTAACTCAATTTACTCAGCGTTACCTCTAACGCATTGCAATGTCCAGCGTCATACGCAGTTACCCAGCACCATATACATATTCCCCCCCATGAACATATTCATGCGGAAGAACTGAACGAGGCGCTCCATCATTCCGTGGTGTGGCAGCTGTGCGTGGATGACAGCAACGTGGTTTGTCATTCACGTCGCTGTCACTACCGCTGAAACGCACCACCCATCGTCGCCACACTGTAGTAACATCCACTGTATCCTTCCTGTAAAAGTTCGGCAGGAGACTGGTGATGTCGATGTGTGCAATTTCCTCGGAAGTGAGAAATTCAGTCACACATTTTTGCTTTTGACGCGCGTTCCGGCTAGACTCCATTTTAGCGTTCTGTAACTATACTTCTATCTGCCAAATAGCAACGAAATTAAACGAACTTTAACGAGAGAGTTCATATTTCACTATGGCACCACTCACATTCGTTTTTGAGATCATACGCCTACGTAAAAAAATGGGAGGCATTACTTTCGGAACGACCCTCGTATATAGTCGAGCTTGCGTTTCCAAATTAAACGTGTAGAAATGATGGGAAACCAATTATAAAACCAATTTTTGTTGTGGTTTTCTCACGTTCCCTAAAACAAACAGTGCTGACAAAGGAATTATTTGTACCGCGTAACTCCTAGACCAAGAGCCCGTACTTCGGTTTGCGATGAATTTCGCAGTATACTGCGATTTTTGTAGGAAGAGCTCTCAAGATAACTCAAATCCCATCTTCGCGATGGAATATGTCACGGCATTTCGTATCATTCACAGTTGTTCCGCTAGATTTCGCACGATCGCGACCGTATGAAGCAGTGCTTGCGATCATGCGACTTCTACCGGCAAGACCGAGAAAAGACGCGAAACGCCGTGACATATTCCATCGCGAAGATGGGATTTGAGTTATCTTGAGAGCTCTTCCTACAAAAATCGCAGTATAGTTATTAATAAATTACTTCTCAAAGTGCCAGTTGAGATATGTTACATTAAATATCATTTGATTCCTAAAAAAATGGTTCGTACAAACAAGCAAATTTCTTAATTATATGTCCATTGCATATGCCTAATTTAATTGAACAAACTTTCATTTTGTATTTATTCAACTACGAAAGTGTTTGCCAACGCCTTGCAATTTCTCAGAATGCCTGTTTCCGTTTCACCGCCAACATTACCTCATACTTAGAATCGCCTGCAATGAACCCAAATTCTACGTAGTAATTCATTTACTGCACAGTTAACTGTACTCGTACAAGGAACACTAAATTCTAACATTTAATAACTTACATTTCTATGTAATTTGTTGACTAACAATTCAAGTTACAACTTTCTTATTACATGAACATGCACGCCCATTGGTCGCCGACACCCATTGGCGCCAAGCTGCTGTTGCCTGCAGTCTGCGCGTGCATCACAAAGCCAGTGCGCTGCCAGCCGTCACAATGTCTGTATTCCTCGACCTCGCCCTACGTCTCACGGCAACGCCCAGAAACAATGAAGCTCAGGTGGATTCAGAATTGCATTTAACTGAAGCGTTATCTTGTGGTGCAGCGTCACCTAGTCAAGTTACAATAATTGTACTATGCCTATGTTCTTCCCACTAGTGCAAGCAATAAGTTGACAAAGCTTTATTGCAATCGGATGAACGGTACAGCAGCACATTAAGCACAAACCAACAAACATTGACTTTTATATATTAGATTATTATTATTATTATTATTATTATTATTATTATTAATATTATTGTTAGTAATTGTGAACTAATCTTTTTCTTCCTCTGCTGTTCTGAACATGCTTGAATCATAAGGTGTAGAAATGTATTAAATGAAATAATGTAATTTTATTTAAACTGTTACGAAACTATCTAGAAATCATTGACATGATTATAGTAATAATAGCGCCCATTTTATTTAGGAACTAGCTGAAGTTTAAGCTTAATAACGTAATAAAATTGCAGTCTACCAGAATAGCTTAACTTACTATTAGATGTTTTGTGGAAATGGAGCTTTACCAGACCAAACAGTTAAGAACAAATGCATTGAAGTGAAACTGAGCAAATGATAGGAAAAATATTTGTTATAATAAATGCTTTGGATGATATTATTAATGCAATGATGATTTCAGAAAAAATCAAAAGAATAAAGAGTGGAAAATGCATGCCTCTTCTGTAAAATTGGCAATTTAATGGATAAGATGTTTTACCTATAAACCCGCCATGTGATTAACCTACAGAAATTTTAATGCAGACAAATGTGTGGTTGATTTCAGTGCATGATCTGAAATGTTTCAAATTGGTACATTTTGTATATCGAGTTCAAAGAGTTAGAGCTATATAGAGCCAAGCGAGTTACAAGAAAAAATTAAATTTCTTTAATTAAGGTAACATTGCCACATCTTTGTTTCTTTTAAAATTCTACTTTGTTGCGTCAATCTTCACAAAAATTATTATGACACTTCAATCCTTCACAAAAGTACAATTTTTCTTCAAAATATTAAAGTCACAGCTTCCATAATTTGAAAGATTTTATTACTTTTTTAAAAGAGAGCACAGTGGCAATGTTACCCCGCAAGGGTCAAACATTGTCACTTCTATTTATTTCCAAGTCTCTGACAATGTTTAAATGTGTGAGAGTTGAATAAACAGGAACACATAAATATGAATTAGAACATTATTAGTCTTTGGTCTTTGAGAGTTTAAATACTGTAAACAGGAACAAATACTGCTTTGATAACTTAGTCTAAAATAATTTTATTAACTTTTTTACATTGTGATAAAATGCAATAGGGAAAAAGGGCTATCTCCTTTTTACTTTCCCGTATACGTACGTATATGTGGAGTAATATACGTAGTATAGGGAAAATTATGTACAGCTGCGCACAAAAACGGCGAATTTTTGGCAGAAAAAAAATTGCCGGGCCATGACAACGGAAAAATTAATAAATCCAGTGGCTAAATTAAGAAAACAAAGCCCCATAACACGTGGTATAGCCAGAATCTCTGATATGTGCATCCTTCATACCGAAAAACCAATTGAAATGAAACGTCCGTCCGTCCGTCTGTCCGTCCGGTGTCTGAACAACACTAGGCCTAAACCATAACAATTTCTTCCAAAATGAATATTTCCCGTTAATCTGGTTCCACTCAAGACGCCACAATTTTCAAAAACTTTCTTCAAAATTTGGGGTTACTTTACATGAAGCCCCCTGCACATTTTCAACGTTTTCTCAAAACCGAACCCAAATTCTTTCTTTAAATTTCTTGTAAGAATAGAGTAAAATACACTTAAGGTGACTTAGGTCCGATTTTCACGATTAACTCTAAATTTTCGAAAATTGCAAAAGTTTGAATTTTTTTCGATGGCTTCGTATAACTGTAAAATTGGAGATAGAGATCTTTCTTCAAATAAAATTTTGTTCTTCATAAAGTTCTTTCATTAACTTCATGCACATTATTTTTAAAATTTTAGTGGTTTTCGCGCAATATTGCGTGCAATATGTGCAATTTTAAACTAGTGGTGCTACAGAATGGCACAGACTTTCCCGTATTAGTTTTCTATTTTCTTGGGTCTTCGCTAGCTATTCGGAATTGCCACATACACTTTCTTGCCAGCTACCATCTATCATCGCCAAAAGTACATTTTTTTGGTCATTTTCTTAATTTTTCTGTTTCCTATTGGTAGAACAGAAACATTAATTTTAGAATATTAAAGAACACAAAAACCTAGCCGTATATGGCAATTTTCTTTTAAAAATTATGTGCCGTTCAAGAGAAAATGGCGGTTTAGCACAACTAAAAATGCGAAATTTGAAGCTCATTTTCACAGAAAATTTTTGAGTTTTCAAAATACTTTATTTGAAGTTATTTGAAGCACTTACACTCCCAAATATAATAATATTTACAAATTGCGGATAATGTGCATATTAAAGATGTGAGAGATCTTTCAAAAAATTTACATTTATATAATTTTTGAAAAAACAAAAAAATAACTCAAAATAAACTTTACGCTATACTAAAGAGTGTAATTAGTACTATCCGTTACAAAAGTTTCAAGAAAAAAATTGCAGCCATATATGAGAAAATGGCGTTTGAACATTTCTGAAAATGCCGACATTTGAGCTACTTTTCACAGAAAACGGTTGTGTTTTCGAGAAACTTTACTTGACATTATTTAAAGCATATATACTCATAAATATAATAATGTAAAAAAATCGCCGATAGTGTAAATATTAACGACGTGAGAGATAAGTAAAAAAATTACATTTTTGTAATTTTTGCAAAAACCAACCGATAGACCTAAATGGCTTTTATGTCATTGATAGAGTACATTTACCACTATCCATACCAAAAGTTTAAAGAAAAAATTGGAGCCCTTTTTGAGAAAATCTTGTTTTTGTATTTTTTTAAAATTGCACATATTGCACGCAATATTGCACGAAAACTACCAACATTTTGAAAAATATTTACATGACCTTTATTAAAGAACTCAATATCCAGAACAAATTTTATCTGAAGAAAAAATCTCTATCTTCAATTTTGTAGTTGGAGAAAGACGCCGAAAAAAATTCAAACTTTCACAATTGTCGAAAATTTAGAGCTGTACGTGAAAATAGGACCTATGCCATGTTAAAAAGTGTGTTTTACTCTATTCATACAAGAAATTTAAAGAAAAAATTTGGAGCCGTTTTTGAGAAAATTTTGAAAATCCCCGGGGGGCTTCATATAAAGTACCCCCAAATTTTGAATAATCTTTTTCAAAATCTTAAAGCTTTGACTAGAATCATATCGACTGGGGAATATCCATTTTGGAAGAAATCGTACGTATGGTTTAGGCGCTAGCAGTGTTCACAGACGGACAGACGGACGGACGGACAGACGGACGTTTTCCTTTCAATTGGGTTTTCGGTATCAAGGACCTAGAAAACAGGGTTTCGTAAAACACCTTTAATACGCACATTACACCACGTGTTAGGGGATATTTTTTCTTAATTTAGCAACTGGTTTTATCCAATTATTCGTTTTCACGGCCCGGCAATTAATTTTTTTCCGCCGAAAATTGGCCATTTTTTCGCGCAGCATTACATAAATTTCCCTATACCACGTATATCACTCCGTGTATACGTACGTATACGGGAAAGTAAAAATAAAAAAAACAAGAATTTCTCAAAAACGGCTGTAAACTTTTGGTAAAAATTTTGCCTAATATACTTTATGAGATGACATAAACGCCATATTGCTCTAATCTTTCGTTTTTTCAAAAATTACAAAAATGTAATTTTTTTACTGGCTTCTCACATCGTTATTTACATTAGTGGCGACTTGTGCATATTATTATATTTATGAGTGCATGTGCTTTAAATAATATCTTACAAAGTTTCTCGAAAACTCAACCATTTTCTGTGAAAACCAGCTCAAAACTCCGCATATTTAGAAACGCTCAAACGCTATTTTCTCAAAATTGGCTTCAATTTTTTTCTTCAAACTTTTCGAACGGGTAGTGCAAATTGCATTCTTTAATATAACATAAAGTTCAATTTTGGGGATTTTTTTTGTTTTTGCACTAATTACATACATGTAATTCTTTTGAAAGATCTCTTACACCTTTAATACGCACATTACCAGCAATTTGTAAACACTACTGCATTTGTAAGTTGAAGTGCTTCAAATGACTTGAAATGAAGTGTTTAGAAAACTCAAAAATTTTCTGTGAAAAAAAGCTTCAAATTTTGCATTTTTAGTGACGCTTGAACACCATTTTCTTAAAAAAGGCTCCAATTTTTTCAAAGGAAATTGCCTTTTAGGACGAGGTTTTACTGTTCTTCAATATTCAAAAATTAATATTTCTTTTCTACCATTAGGAAAGCGAAAAATTAAGAAAATGTCAAAAAAATGTTCTTTTGGGCGGCGATGGATGGCAGCTGGCACGAGTGTGTGGCACTTCCGAATTGCTAGCCCAGACCCAAGAAAATATAACACTAATACAGGAAAGGCTGTGCCATTCTGTAGCACCACTAGTTATATTTAGTCTGGGAAGCTCAGCAACAACATCGTATTTTGGCATAACACACCTCATTTAATGTGGACCTGCTAATTCCACTCAGTTCAGTAGCCTTTTCCTACTTAATTTTCCACTATTTACTTTTCCATTTCTAAGTGCATTTTAACTTTATCGTAGGTTTGTAAACATTAGATATTGGATTTTTTATTTGTCTACATGGCAAAATTACAGTGCGAGTATGGCGACAGCAAAAAAGTAATTTTATATCAAATGTAATTAATCAATGTTTACAGTTTATAAATTATATGCTTTAGAAATGATATATAAACTCACAAATGTCATTTGTTTCGATGTAAGAATTTCTTCCCCAATGATACTGAAACGATTCAAATTAATTACTAAAAACTATTGAAACGTTTTTATCAAATCCAAAATATATCTCTATTATTGATACGTTGGGCTTCTATCAAGGGTTCGAATATGCAAGGGGCACAATTCGGCTTACCTCATCGTTCAACCACAATCTGCCCCCTGTAGACTCGCTTCCTTACGGAAAACGACAAAACCTGAAAGTGTTTTTTTAATGATGTGTCAGATTGCACAATAATAACCAAGTTTGTTTTTTGTACTTTCTTTAGCACTAGAACAGTTTAAATTTATTATAGTTAAAGATATCTTTTGATTCGAAACAACATTCTTTGAAAATTATTAACTTTGGTGATGACCATGAAAAATAATTTAATTGTTCGTACGAACGTTAACCTGAGCTCTCTTCCCGTTGTATCGTTGGATGCTTCGCTCGGACGCCGCGTATCTCCACACCATCACCTCCGACCGAGCGGTTACCAGCTCCAGTCTTGATGCCTTCTATCTTGTATCTTCCGGCACGCCACGAAGTCACTCCCATTCACATAATGTACTAGCCTCCCATATCACCATCAGCACTTGTTCGGCAAAATAATTACAAGTTCATTTAGCCTGGTGCTTCACCTTCGTCACTGGTGAAAACTAATTAAAGTTGACAATTTTCTTAAAAGTTCCTCCCTATCGGTAAGAAAATACTCCAAGTCAATGCACGGTTTCACCAAAATGTTTCTATCATCCACTTTCACTCGCGGAAGAAAAAAAGTTAAAGTCCCGAACTGTATCTCCGGAAATTTTATAAGACTCTACTTTCGATCACACAAAAATCTACTAAATCTGAACTCGGACGCGCACCCCCTAATTCAGAAATGATCCTCTCGCTATGAAATCTGAGCTCCAACTAACTAATTTTTTCGCTCTTCAATCCAGGAAAACTCGTATTCATTGTTGTACAAAATTCTGTTTTACATTCCCTACCAACGGATTCTTATTATGTATGCACCTCTAACCAAGGTGCACTATTGGGCGAAATTTCTACTCTTACACACGCATCTTTCGACTGATCCTACACCACATCCACGGGTCCATGAAATTGTTTACCTCTGTTACTAAGGTGCCCATTTACCAAATATCGTGACATGTTAAACATCGGTGTTCTCCCTAGCAACCTGTTACTAAGGTGCCTAATTCTAAATTAACTTAGCATTAAAGCCTTAAATTATTCAATATCGAATGCCCTCCCGCATTTGGTATATCACAATATAAATATAGGGGGCAAGATGGACAGTATGGCAATGTTACCCTGAAAGTACTTGCTTTTAATACATTTTGTCTTCTTTATAATGAATAATTATTAAGTCACGACATAGCACACCTAGGACATGACATATTTACTTATCTATGTCGTTTATTTCAACTTAATTAATCCAAAATAAACGATGTTTCGATTACGAGATTTGGCTGCATCACAATACATATTGAAACTCCCCGCGCTATTAGCGTGTTTAGGATCTTCCACCACGTTTGACCTATTTTTAAAATTCACCTTCAAAAGATATTAACCTGTTTACGAATTTATAAATAATTTGGGCGCCAGGAAATGGTTACAGTTAAATCCCTGATTATTTATTATCAATTCTCATAAATAAAAATCCTGCTAGCTCGGTAGATTGGGTTCTTATAAAATAATTGTTGCCTCTTACTCCGCAATCAATTACTCAATCTGCCATTCCTACGAAGTGGCGAGGAATTTGAAATATCTACTCTAGGATTGCACATAATGGCAAATGAGAATCAGCTTTCTTTCAACTATGAATAATAGTTTATTAAGCTTCCAAGATAAATTATTTAACTTATAATGGATTGTTACAAATTAGCATTAGGCCATTACCATCTTTTTGTTATTGCAATAACAGCGTTATAGAACCTTTATCCGTTCTTCCTTCTTCGCGCGCACGACGCTTCACGTTCCACGTCGCCACGTAGAATCTTGTTGTCGCTGTAGTCCAATCTTCATTCTTGCTGATGTCCACGAGGATCCAAGACCAAGTCGAAACTTCTAATCACTTTACAAACACTGCCAACACACTTTGCCTTACGCCTCAGGTGGGCACCTATTTCAAACTAAATACTTTCCCCAAAACAGAATAATATCACCTAACCTTGAAACTCATAATTCAATGGTAAAATTTTATAAGTCCACACTTGTAGCTCCGCCGCGAAAATATTCTAAGTTCACTTTCCAGCATTCACTTCACGAAATATCACTAGTCTCAACTAAGTATCACTTGAACTTAACGCAGCGCTAAAGCGATCCGTTCACCACCATGACACGAGACGGAATGAATTAATATTACCCTCGTCAACCCTTCAAACATCGCCTTGTCTCTCCATCGTTTTAACAAACTTTTTCGAAACATCCGTTGACGTCACCCTTCCTAACCTTTTATTGAACCAATTACAATCTAGTGGTAACTACGGTGCACCCCGCACCCGCTTTTAAACAAACTCATATCTCGCTTGTTGCTGCATTGTCACATTGCGTGTTTGCACCCAAGAAACCAAACTCTTACAGTAACTACGGTGTTACTTAGGCCCGTCTAAACAAACTCGTATTGTTCGCGTTGCTACGGTGCCACCTATGTGTTTACACCCCAGCATTATGCGGTAACTACGGTACATCCCGCAGCTGTCTCAGAATGAACTCGCGATATTTACGTTTCTACGGTGCCACCTGCGTACCTGCACCATAGAAACCCAAGTCTTGATGATATCCACAATATTTCGTTCTCTATTTGCCCAAATCAATGTACGTAATTTTTGGTATGTCACAAAATTTACGGACATTTTATGTTACAACCGTAAGCCAATGCAACAAACGATTGTTTATAATGTTCCTAAGAGAGGGAGCTAACTAGGGGAACTCAGCCAGCAAATAAATTTACGATCCAGACTGTGCTACTTACAATTTTTTTGAAGTTGTGGGAATGTTTCACACATGAAAATGTTACTCGTCGTTACTTTATACATTAAAAAAACAAATTTCAGCAGAGGTAATCCCCTTTATATATAATACAGTTAGGTGAAATATTTTTTTAGACATTTACTAGGAAAACCCGGCAGATATTGTTCTGCCCTTCATCTCCCTCTTTCCCCTCTCATCTCCGTTTCTCACTGTCTCTCCCTCCCTCACCCTGTCGATGTCTGTTTCTGTGTGTCTCTGTCCCTCTCATTCACATTTACTTGCAGATTCTGCACGTCTCTGAGCAGGTGAGATAAGATCGGGAAGCGCCGTACCAGCAAAAATGTAATAGAATGTTCAGGAAGAGTTCATTCTGTAGATTACGGTGTGAGAAGCGTTTCTTTGAGACCTCCGGCTTTAAAATTTAGTTTTTAAGGCCCTAGAACGCCTCGTTTAGGAGTTATTTAACGATATATATTCAAAATGCTACCGAGGGTGTTGCGGGTTGCATTTGAAGTGGATATGTAGTGAATATGTAGCTTCATGTAGTGGAGTTACAACAGAATTAACAACACATAAACCTTCTCGGTGAAAAGACACATAGAAGTGCCAATTTCCATGGAGATCGGTCCAACGGAGTTGGAGTTTTGCTCTTATATTCACACCAACATCCTGTTATATATATTGCGATGTGTCGTTTGACCATCGCACTCGCCACCCCAGCGTCACGCCACATTAACAAGAAGCTCGCAAGGACAACGCGTCCTTCGCGCCGCTTGAATCAGTTCCGCACAGCTGCGTAGGCCCCCCGAAACCCTCCACCATAAATTCAACCCCCTTTGTCCATACTACAGAATGATTGACTTCTGGAACAACTACGTTAGGGTCTTGGCGCTAGCACGCAGTAAGATAATCCCCTAAGTCCAATAAACACATCAAATGCCACGACAGAAGAACCATGTGCGCACTTCTCTGTGCTAAACAAAAGACATCCAATGGCCGCGAAAGGAAAAGATCATTTATCCAATCAGCTCACAAAATAACATAGAAAATTCTGGAACTTAACAAACCGACCTATGAGAGCGCTAGGGCAGGAAGCACGTGATAACCCTTGCATGGTGCGAGAGAAAGAAGGGGGAAGAAACACTGCGAGAGGCTAAAATTAGAGACGGGCGAAAAACACGAGAGAGAGTAGTCGAGGAGAAATAGCATAGGACAGTCGAAATTTTCAACAACTTAAAGTTACAGTTAGAGAGCGGCCGAACATCGGCTTTTAGAGATCATTAGTGAGAGCAACGGTAAAAAGACGACAATAGCGGTTGGTGAGAGGCAAGCATTGAGCCGACCACCACAAGAACTGCCCGGCCTTCGTCCAACCGCGGAATTTATTCCAAACAGCCAGATTTTGGCTTCCAACGTCATACGCGGTCCAGGTGTCGTATGACGGCCTGAGACGCGCGCCAGCGCTACGTAATTGCTGCGCTGACATTCACCGCTGACATCCCGAGCGCCGGCGCCTTCATCCCGAGGGACAATTGTGAGGCTGGTGTTACAACGCTCCAGCGGCGCTCCTGTGGGTCCTGCCGCATCAGTCCATCGATCGTGAGCAATCCCGTCGCAGTGACGTAGCCATTACGCCATCATCAACTTGTAAGTCATCATCATCATCATCATCACTTATTTGATAGCCAAAAAAACAGCAATTCCGTGTTAGCAAGAACAGTTTTTATAATAAATGTGTCCCCGCCATTTTGGACGGGTGAAAAAGACTAAATTCTGAGTCAAGTGTTTATTATTTTAAAACAAAGAAACCATTGCAATCCCTCGACCCAGGGCACTCACCCCTGAGACGCTCAACGCCGGCAGTGAGATAGCAGGTAAGTGGGCGCGCGCTTGGCGCCCCTTTAAATAAATTTAGCGCGTGCCCCCCCCTGCTATATGGGAACGACCGTCACACCATCAGTGTGTCGGCGCTCCCGTTCTGTGGTGTGACCTCCCCCCCGATTCCGCTCCAAAGAATCGGCATCCGACGTGGGCGGTTGCATCACAATATTGAAATGTACCGACAACGTCTCGTCATAGACTCTTACGAGATCGTTGGCATCATTCATCTAAGATGGTTATAATCGTGACCCGTTCCGAATTTATATTAAAATTTTGGGCGCCAGGAACAGGGTACGTTAATTAAAACCAATGCTTCCACAAATGTATAAATAAATGTATAAACAAATGTATAAATGTCCGGCTAGCTGGGTCAATGGGTCCCGTTATGGATAATCGCTATCGCCTAGATAGCCGATTACTTGATCTGCCAACTATACAGTATGGCGAGGAATCTGAAAGGGAATAATTATCTATTTCTAACTATTTAACAATTTTGCTTGACTAAATGAAAATCTTTTCATTTCCAAAAGAAAAAATTTCAACAATTTATTTAACACTATTAACAATTGTTTTTGTCCTTAGGTCATGACCTCGTTTTAAAATATATCTTTTGTACTGCAGTACTTATCTACCGTCTTGGTCGCCGACGCCCCGCAGTCTCTTCTCACTTGAATGTAGGTGATCCCAAGTCCCGCTTCTCTCTTCTAATCTTGCGACGTTGGCGACGCATCCAGCCCTCACTGACTAGAATATCTACCGGTTCTTACTTGATATTCAGAGTTCCTAGTCTTCCCCAACTAGTAGTAAAATGTTAAAGTCCAAAACCGCAATATAAGAAAAATCTTTCAAAGCCCTAATCGAACTTCCCGTTGCACATCAACTTCCAGATTCCGAAAAACTATTGAGTCTCACTCGAAACTTACAAGTCCTACTTCACTAATGTTGATCTCGCGAGCGATCTTTACTACTCGACGACCACTATCAGAATGTCCAGTTCTCCCTGTTCTTTCGCCCTCAACGCTTCGGTATCCGTCCTTCGTTCCTCTTTTTTAAAACAAAACGACAAAATTAGACAGTCTATTCTCCCTTAGCCAATCCATTCATCTCTTATCAAACCACGTAGCCACGCCCTCGACAGTCATTCCTTTTCAGACCAATCACACATTATTTTATCTATGTATCTAGCCAGCGCCCCCACCTCTTTAATGCCTGAATGCAGTTTGTTGACCTTGCCAACCACTGCGCCGGCGTTGCTAAGGCTGTATATCGTCATTTGCATACCCTTTTGTCCAACCCATTTACAGCCAATGTTATTAACAAAATATTATATATTTTGGTATATCACAATATATATATATATATGAAGATAAGAAGATATATATATTTATATATATGTGAAGATAAGAAACCATCAACATAAATCCTGTAAATGCACTACCCTTGGACAGGAAATGTGATAGGTTATCACAAGAATAAATAAATACTGTTAGTGGAAAAATAATATTGAGTGCAAACATGAACGGTCGCAACAATGGTTGGTAAAATTATCACAAAACGCGAGTTTTAATTAAAAATATTATAAGAAAATTCAATACAAGGATGGCGGGGAGAGGGAAAAAGAAAACGGTTAATGATTAAATTTAGGAAAGGACATGTGGGTAAATCCGTGGGTAAGGAAATAATTTACGAAAAGCTACAATAAGGAACCAAGGAAGAAACAATTCGTGTGAAAGGATGAAGGAACAATCACGATGATCTCGTGTGCGAGATATTAAATGACCTGCGCACTGTAAAGGAAAGAAGAAAAACACATTTTGGGGCGATTTCCCGCAGGCAAGAAAATAGCCGAATAGCGCGTAAGACGAGCAATGTAGACAGAAGTGTTTCTGGAGTGGCAGAGAGCAGATTGAAAAGATGAGGAGCCGATGTTAGGATTGTGGGGATGATATGTTGATTTTGTAACGCAGTAATGTCGAATTCGGACGACAGTGGTAAAAAGCCACAATTTTTTTCTGTAATAATGGATAATTAGTAGATAAAATCCGAGACTGGAAATCAGAAGCGAATGTGTGGAATAAATGGGTGCCATGGGGATTGACCAAAACCCAATGGAATGGAAATGGAATGGACAGTAACAACTTTCAAGAGGGCATAGGCTACGCAACAGGGAAGTAAATAAACGGGGACATTTTGTTTTTTCAAATTTACTATTGTGAGAAGACCAAGCCTAGGGCAGTTGATCACTGGGGGTCCCTCATTTCAAACAAAACTAGTGGTGCTACAACAGCACATACTTTCCCATATTATTGGAAACAGCCACGTAGGATTGAAATGTTACACTTTCTGCCCTACTAGCATCTTAGCTATTATTTGAAAATGTCAAATTCAACCAAGAAGCTACTCACTGTTTCCAACGCAGTGTTGTCAAAACTACGTAAATTCTACAACTGCTTATAAATATAATACAAACGTTTTGTAAAATTGTATTGGAATAATAAGCCTGATACCATACCGCTATTCACATCACAACAATGACGCGCAATTCACTGAAATTCGCTAGCGTGGAACGGAATTCCATTGTTGCATTCCTTGCATTGTTGATACTCTTTTAATGAGCTAGCGATTTTTATTTCAAATATTTGAAAATAAGTCATTTCTTTAAATATTAATGTGTAAATATATAACAAAAATTTTAATGTAAAAACGAACAAACAAATAATACACAAAATTGCTAAGTTCTAATTTAAGCGTGTCCGGCTGTCTGAAGCTCAGTAAATTTGCTGCGGGCTATTATGTTTGTCACAAAATTATAAAACAAACTACTAGTATTTTCAAAAAATTAAGCATCACCTTATTTGAAGATGTATTTTTGGTAAATACATTTCATTCCAGCTGCCATCTATTGTCGCCCAAAGTACATTTTTTGACATTATCTTAATTTTTCGGTTTTTTAATGGTAGAATGGAAATATTAATTTTAGAATATTAAAGAACACCAAAACCTCGCCCTTAATGGCAATTTTCTTTTAAATATTTGTAGCCTTTTTAAGAAAATGGCTTTTAAGAGCTACTAAAAATACGAAATTTGAAGCTCTTTTTCACAGAAAATTTTTGAGTTTTCAAAACACTTCCTTGAAGTCTCTTGAAGCACTTACATTTACAAATATTTTATCTACAGACTTTTTTTAAATAATAATAAACTTTAATGTACATTCATTGATCCAGCAACAGTTTCGAGGTTTCTTTACCTCATCATCAGGCTAGAATACAAATTAATGAGTAATTCATTATCAGAAAAGAATTTTTTAACAATTTTGATTTTTTCCAAATAATTATTACTCAATATAAACATATGAAGCTTACATTATGTTCTTTTTAAATCACAATAAATTTAACGATAAATTATATTCCAAGTCAAAAGAATGCGTTATATAAATAATTTATTACCAAGGAAGGGAACCATGGTATTGTCAATAAATCAGGATGTTTTTGAATCTGAACAATCTTACCAATCTAATCCATATAAAAAACTTTGAAGAGTGAATTGTATAAATTTGTGAAAACATGTGTAATGATGTTAAAATGGAATAATTAAATACTAATTAAATAATACTATTTTTTTTTATTTTTTCTCATTTTTTGTGCTCCATTTTCTTTCGTAGCTAGATAGCTTCAGTCTGAAGCTAGCTGACCCTTGATTTTTTAGAAAATGGTTCACGTAATTCATTTAAAATTGTGATAATTTAAGAGTAATTAATTAGTACCAAACAATGGCATATAGTTTATTGTGGTCCGCTATGGGTGGCTACCCAGCTTCAGAGAGGTCGGACGGATGGACGGACTGACGTATAGATGGACAGATGTTTTGGTTTCAATTGGTTTTTCGGTATCATGGACCCACAAAACAGGGATTGGTTGCACCACGTGTTAGATTTTTTTTTTCGGTTAATTTAACAACTGGATTTATCCACTTTTTCATTACTGGGACACTGTAATAAGAGTTTTCCTGACGAAAATCCGCCTTTTTTTCACGCAGCATTACATAACTTTCCCTACACTATACGTACATATAGTATACGGGAAAGTAAAATTGCCTCCTCCCCCAATTCACTACCCAAATTCATTTCTATATGCATCATAAATAACTTATAGGATTAAATTTGGTTTATAGATGAATACTTTTTTCTTCTTCTTTTGAATGAAAAAATCCAAGGCCCCAAATGAGTCAGGGCCTGGGACAATTTGCCCCAGTTCCCCCCCCCCCCTTTAGGTTGCCCCTGCACACCTGTATCAAATATTTACCAACATGCCAAATGCAGAAGTTTTCAGAATATGACCAAGGTGAGAAATCAGGTGCACATGCAATGCACAAAACATATTTCACTGCAACACCCTTTATCATTATGTTTACCTCCAAAGCAATACAGCCACTCAAAATTTTATTTACATGATAATTTAGAAAATGAAATCTGTTGGAATCTTTCCTTACTTTGTAGCTGGAACTGAGATTCCAGAATGAAGATATTTTCATTTTCAAAATAATTATTTTAAAAAGTTCATTTCTGAGTTTTGCAATTTTTGTGCAAAAATTCTTTTGAATCCTTCTATTACTTTTTTGGGGTCTGCGATACTTTTGGGTTCTGTAGGAATTTGGAAATTCCTGTTTCACTCACCAGGAAAGCCACTGCACTAACTGCCAAGTTTCATTAACACCAATAAAAAGTATTTTGTATTAAAAAACATCATGAATTAAATTTTTGAAATTCCAGTTTAATTTTCAGATTGACAAGCAGTGAAAAATGTGGGAGAACAAATAGAGATCATATAGGGAAACATGTGAGGAATATGTAGGGGATCATGGGAACCATGTAGGGGAATGTGAGGAACATGCAGAAGAATATGCAGTGGAACATCCAGTGAATAGGTGAAGAAACATGTAGGGGTTCATGAAAAACATGCTGGGGAGCATTGTACTTGTAAGGAATTGTGCAGAGATACACGGGAAAAAAATGCTGAACATATAGGGAAGCATGTCGGGGACGATATGAAGAACATGTGGGGCAACATCAGTGGCGTATCTACAGTATGGCAGGCATGGCACGTGCCATGGGCGCCACTCACTAGGGGCGCTATTTACAGTATATCCGTTAAAACAAATAACAACAACCTTAATTTCAAGCATCCCCACAGGGGCGCAAATTCTATGCTTGTCATGGGCACCTGAATACCTAGATACACCTCTGGGCAACATACAAAGATGAGCAGGGAATATGTGGGAAAACATGCAGGCCAATGAGAACAAGCAGAAATATGTGGAGGCAGGTAAGGAACCGAGTTATATTTCTTAAGCAGTAACATGCAAAAAGTAACAATTTTGAATCTTCTGTTACATTTTTGGAGATTTATCCATTCTGCCTACCTCCACTTTAAAAAGTACTTACATTGCTATTCAAACACGAGGAGAAACTCAAAATTTATGAAAATTAAATTGACACAGCAATAAGCATATCATGATGAGCCTGTTCAACAACAACAACAACAGCAGCAGCAGCAACAACAACAACGACGACGACGACGACAACAACAACAACAACAACAATAATAATAATAATAATAATAATAATAATAATAATAATAATAATAATAATAATAATAATAATAATTCACTGCAAATGCAATTTACATTTCATGAAAACTGTCATGAATGAATTTATTATAGTTCTAATGGCACTTCAATGAACTTACTTATTTACTTTATTGAATCATGAATCACCATTGTAAAGTTAGTAAATTCATTACAGTTTTGTACTTACATTTTACTGAAAAAGACCAATTTTATTTGGTTTGTGATCATTTCATATTTTGCTTTGTTCCCCTATTTTTACTCTTGTTTACATGCAGTTTTAATCACAGCATAACTATATTATCCTTACACTGTGGTCTTACATTCTAACACTGTTTCACCACCTCTCAGGGGCAGATCTAGAAAGTATTGGGGAGAGGGAAATACTGCTTTAGATATGATAAGATGAATTTGTGGTAAGTGTTTTTAATAAATTGAGTGAAATTGAAGAAAACGTTGGTTTTGGACAGAGAGATTAGATCCACTACAGCCTTCTTTACGCATCCGTTTTATATTTGTATTATTGGTATCCTTCTCCTGTTATGGTACTACAGTTCAGCTACAATTTGTGCCCTACAGCCTATTACAAATATAAATCAAAAAATATATTTTCAAAAGCTTCCTCATTTTTCTCAAAAAATACTTTATTATACAGGAAGAAAATTTTTTCAATTTTTCCTTCATTTTACTCATAGGTTTGTTTATTGCTATCAGGGGGAACTGAAGCAAAAACATGAAATGGAATATTACAGAAAAGCATTCTTGCTTTTCAAATTGAAAATATTCTTGCTTTCTTACTGGACAAATTAATTTTCAAATTTTGTGATTGTAGTGAACTTTTCTAACATATTATGTAAATTATTTCTCTTTAAAATGTCTTTTTCAGATTTTAGACAGCAAAATTTAAATGTTGCATTTTTCTACTGAATATGCCAAGTTTAATAAAAACTTTTATTTTTCTAAGCACTGCGAATGAATTTTACCTTATATTACAGGTAGTACAAAACTAAACAGTGTAAATAAGCATTTGTTGGAAGTAACAAGACAGCTTCTGACCCTCATTAACTTAATATTTTATTATCTTCTTTAATAAAACAAGATTTAAAATTAGCACGTACACATTTAACCTGTAACATGTTACCATCTAGCTTAACTCGGAGACCTTCCACACTTGGTTTTAAGACCTGTCAGTTCTTTGTTTAATTTACGAGATAATGGAGCTTATATTACCTCTTTAGTAGACTGAGCTCTTCTGGGTACCCAACTCAGTATACTGACAGTATAATGCATGTGGTTAGAAATGTACAGAGTCTCAAAAATTAAACTGACTTTCTGGAATATCAATTTAGTGGGGCAAATCTAAGTCAATTTGTTTATTAATAACTGCTTAGCAATTATTAATAATTATATTATTAACTAAGATATTTTACTCATCAATACTGGTAACTCCTAGTTCAAGGCCTGGAACCAAATCTGGGTTTCAGTATGACGCTGCTTTCACTTGCAAAACGATAAATAAGACTGCCCTCTAATTTTGAATATGTCTTCTGAGAACTTTTTGATTTTTAATGATTTGGAACTGTTTTAAAAAAATGTTGTTTAAACAGCACTGTAAATGCAAAAGTTGAAGCTAAGTTAACAGAAAATTATTGAGTTTTCGAGAAACTTCAGTCAATATAAAATCTCAAATTGTCTGACTAGAAAATAATCTTTTTGATGAGGTTAAATATTTTTGCCTGAGCTATTACTATTTTGTTTGCTTCTTAAGTAGCAAGGTGCCACATTGCCACAACTTCAAAAAATTTAAATGGCACTTACATAGTTGTACTAACAATTTTTTTGCATGCTGTGTTCTTTTAGCTAGCTGTTTCACTCAGAAACATTACATACAATCACTATTTGCATTTATTGACAATTGTGACATTCAATGGAAGTCATTTGCAGGAATTCTGCTCATAGATGTTGATAAGTACCTGAAGTATTTAGTGACACAATCCATTCTTACAGTTAAAACTCTGAAAACATTGTGTTAAACAAATTGAAATTGACTGAAATAAAATTTGCATCCACTGTCATCAAATCAAGATATCTGTAATATGTGGGGCAGGTAATATTGGTGTGGGTAATGAACAAGGTGTGGCAGGTATGGAGATGCTAATTTTAAAATATAATACTACTGAAAACATTTAAACCACTTTACATGGTCAGATGTCCTGGATGAATGTGTTGTGCCCAAATGTGATATTGTTGTAAAACTTCCCAACCAACTATAAATGCATGGTGCTATGAATTGGCATAGACTTTCTCATGCTAGTTACTTTTATAATTTCTTTGGTCTGGGCTAGCTTTTCTGTTTGCCCCACTCCCTTCCAAGTGCAATCTATCACCACTAAAATATTATTTGTTGTTATTTCTCAATTTTTCAATTTCCTAATGGTAGCATAGAAATATTACTTCAAGAATATTATAAAAGAGTAAAATCTCTATATGGAAATTTTGGATCTATTTTTAAGAAAATGTTGTTTAAGCATTACTGTAAATGCGAAAGTTGAAGCTCTTTCTCACAGAAAAATATTGAGTTTTTGAGAAACTTCATCGGAAATCATTTGTAAAACTTCCAATTATAAATGCAATAATGTAAGCAAATTGCTGGAAATATGTGTTTAAAAGCATGAGAGATATTTGAAAAAAAATATATAAATAGTAATTAATTAATTGATAGTAATTTATTAAATTATATAAAAAATGCATTTGTGAATTTTTTTAAAAAGCAAGGAGAATACAGCAAAATGGCTTTTATTGTGTGTGATCGAGTTGTTAACTGCCAACTTGTACTTCTCCATGCCTCTGTTCAGCTGGAGAAAGCCGCAAAGTTAACGATGATTGTACATTTTTGGCTGTGCAAAAATGTTTAAAAATATTGTCCTCCATATAAAATTTGTTTTCCAAAGTGAGTTCTTTGTTTAAGTTTATGTACATTTTTTTAAAAATTTTAGTAGTTTTCTGGCAATATTGCGTGAAATATTTGAATTTAAAAAAATTACAAATACAAGATTTTTTCAAAAACGGCTCCAAATTTTTTCTTTAAACATTTGGTAGGGATTTATAAGAAGACATAAGTGACATATTGCGTTTTTTTCAAAAATTACAAAAATGTCATTTTTTGATTTGTTTCTCACATCAGTAATATTTATATTAGTTTACATTATTGTATTTTCGAGTACATGTTCTTTAGTTCTTTAGTTCTTGAGTTCTCGAGAAACTTTTCTCGACATTATTTAATAATGTCGAGAAAAGTTTCTCGAGAACTCAACCGTTTTCTGTGAAAACTAGCTCAAATTTTCACATTTTCAGGAACGCTCTAAAGCCATTTTTTCAAAAACCACTCCAAATTTTTTCCTCAAACTTTTTGTCCGGATAGTGCTTATTGCACTGCTGAAGATGGCATAGAATTAATTTTAGTGTATCCTTTTTTTTTCTTTCTTTCTTTTTTTTCTTCTTTTTTCCCCCAAAAATTACACAAATGTAACTTTTTTTTAAAGATATCTCACGCCGTTAATATGCACATTTCCAGCAATTTGTAAACACTACTGTATTTGTGAATACATGTGCTTCGAACAACTACAAATGACGTTTTTCGAAAACTCAAAAATTTTATGTGAAAAAGAGCTTCAAATTTCGCATTTTTAGTAGCGTTTAAACGCAAATTTCTTAAAAACGGCTCTAAATTTTTCAAAGAAAATTGCCATTTAGGACGAGGTTTTACTGTTATTTAATATTCTTAAAGTAATATTTCCTTTCTACTGTCAGGAAAGCGAAAAATAAAGAAAATGTCAACAAAAAAAATGTACTATGGACGGCGATAAGTGGCAGCTGGCAAGAGTATGTGACAATCTGAATAGCTACGCGAGAACAAAGGAAGTAACTAATGGTGCTACAGAATGGCACATTCTTTCCCGTATTAGTTTTCTATTTTCTTTGGTCTCGGCAAGATATTCGGACTTCCCACATTGTCTTCCCATCTGCCATCTATCGCCGCCCAAACTACACGTTTGGACATTTTCTTAATTTTTAAATACAATAATTTTATTTATCACCACTAGTAGCAGCAATAACAACTAAGATCAGGCGCGGCTCGTCATTAAAGGCTACAAGGCGGAGCCTCTCCTATAAAAATCGCCGCCCAAAAGAAATTTAAAAATATATTTGTAAATGAATTTATTTATTAATAATGGATTTCTGAGTTATATTATATAACAATCATATCAAAAATTTTCTTTGTAGGTTTGTTAGCGGCCGTCCGTAACGCATTTGAAGCTGTTGACAGGGAAGAGAAAAGCGTTAGGCTCCCTTATGTATGTCAAAGATATTGGATAGTACTATATCTATAGATACACATGTAGCTCTAGTGTAGCGTTACAAATTGAAGGCCGCCATACAGAGGCGTATCTACGGTATGGCAGACATGGCTCGTGCCATGGGCCCCAAGGGGCGCTATTTAGAGTATACCCGCTAAAACAAATAACAACAACCCTAATTTGAAGTATCCCGGCAGGGGCGCAAATTCTGTGCTTGCTATGGGCGCCTGAATACCTACTAGAAACGCCTCTGCAGCCATATTGTAGGCAACTAGTTCCCTGGCATGTGCTGACAGGCGTGTTGTGTGTACGTAGATGACGAGAGTTGTAAGTATTTCCCACGTAAATAATTACTTTGGAGTGCTTTTTCTTGCTATACAGTATACAAAGACTTATTTATGCATCAATAAAAATATATAATGAAAGCTTCATGATTCTATGACGAAGGCCAAAATGAAGCAGCATTTGGGTTATCAGAAGCACACTTTCAAAAACCCAAATGATACAACCAAGACATGTTTTATTTAGTAACATTTGAGTATTTTTCATATAATTGAAACTTATTCTTTCATTTGATCCTGGGATACCTGCATGCTGCGTATATAAACTATATTTTCATTTTCTTACTGAAAAGTACTTTATTCATTTGAAAACTTGTTTGCATTATTAAGACTTGGAAGATAGATTGCATGAGTTTTGGCCATTTCACAGCATTATTGAGAATTAATTTGTTTGTGTCACAAGCTTTACTTAAATCATTTTAACTTTAAAGAATAATTTGAATCTCTCCTTCAGGAAAAGAAACTGCATTAGCTAAGGAGGGCAACAAAAGGATGAAAGAATTATGAAAATACCTTAGTTGAAATTTCCTTCGGGATCATGTTTGATTTCTGTAATTGGTCTGTTGACTGGAAATAGACCAGGAGAGGTGGCTCAGGACCTCAGTCAGAGCCTGATGACATTGCAGTGCCTCTGACCGTGAGTTACTAGGTTCGAGGCCCGACCGTAGCAGAATTTTCGATACTAGCTAGGTCAAGTTCTCTCCATGTCTGGAGGAGAATTGTAGTGGCCGGCTGCTCTGATCGGTAGTTTTCTGTGGTATCTCCTATCAACACCAGGCGAATGCAGGAGTAGAACCCTAACAAACGGGCCTCCAACCGCGCGCGATCTTTCCTTCCTCTTCCTTGTCCTATCTTCACCCCTCACTCACACACATACATGCATTATATTACACACTTGCACTTGCACTTGCACTTGGCGGGATACCAATCAGAAACTTAAGATTTTTTCCGGTTAAGGGGGTGCCCTGTGGGTAGAAGATACCTGGTTGGGGAAAACCGGTAGTTGACAGTAGGTCGGCGCCGGATCTCTCCGTCTAAAGGGAGAAGATCGCCGTCACATTCCCAGCAAAACAGGCACTAACTACATTCACAGAACTAATGACCTAAGCCAGAGACCTAAGCAGTTGGCGCACCCGTTATCACTAATTAATCAATAAAAAATTAACTGGAAAGTATATTAATTGTTTTAAACGTTTACTTACTGGTACTATTTTTATGTGTGTGTATTTACACAGAACTGACAATATCTTCGTAAAAGCATTTTGTTGTCAGTAGGTGAATGTAACTTCAGTAAGCCACACAATTGTAACCAAGAGATTTTCTATTGTTAGTTCGTTAATTTTTAAGCTATTTTGTCTGTTCCCTTCATCTACAGAAATATTGGGAATTATAATTACACCACCATTCGTCATGAGTTGAAAGAGCACTAAGTTCAAGCCAACAACGCGAAGTATTTCAACCTACATTTTTCTTAAAATACGTTTATTTTTCGTAATTTATTAATCAAAGTTGATAGAAACATTTACAATGTGATTATCGAAGTTGGTTACGCTAGTGCTCACCTCTCATTATAGGAGTAGTGGACATTGATGTATGTATCGGAAGAAATAGTGCTTAGAAATACAATACTATTTTAAAGCTATGTCCTAATGGAATAACTAGATAAAACTGTCAAAGAACAGGTCCCCCTGCTGTCCATGTAAATGAAAACCTAGTACTGCCCTCCGAATTGAAGGACCCCCCCCCCAAGCAATTAAACATTTGCAGCCTTCCTTACTTAGCCACTTTCCACGAGCCGCGACTGACAGATCATGAAATGAATAGTGTAGAAAGAGTCCAAACAAGTGCTTGTTGTGGAGTGCGATCACAAAACTGCATAAGTGCATGCGGAGTGCGATCACCGTATTTTCTAAAACTAGTCCACTTTTTAATGAAATTAGACGAATACTATTTCCGGCTGAAATTGTCTCAATGCAGAACCAATACAAACACTCGTGTGCCCACTGGACATAAAAGAAAGAACCACGTGCGTGGGAGAACATACCCGACACCAGTGGCGTAGCGTCAGGGGACGCTGAGATGCTGAGCATCCCCGTATATATGAACCTTAAATACTGTATTGATAATCTTACAAGTAGTCTGTTGAGCGAAACACGTTTTGTATTAATTTTAAATTGATTTCCTATGATTGAATTCGGCGGGCTGTTGAAGCTGGCCTCTGATTGCTTGGAAGCTAAAATACTTCAGCGTCTGCCGCCAGATTGCGACGAGCAATGACGCATGCGCAGATGGCGAGGTTCCCCTCTCCCCTCTTCACCCCTGGCCCAGAGAAACCCGACTGCTTTACGCTAGCGTCTACTGCGGAAAGAAGCTCGTTTGTGCACGAGAGCGCAGCACAAATCATTGTTAAGAAAAGTCATAAGGCAGGCTAAAATCATGAAACACGATCAGGATATTTTGAACTCAAATAACAAAACAAAATCAATGTGGGATATAGTAAAAAATGCGACCAAACCAACTAGAAACCTTGTAGAGAATGTTGTTTTAAAAGATAACGATAGAGATGTGAACGATCCGGCAACAGTGGCTAGTCTCTTTAACCAATACTTTTCGAGAATTGCTGTCGATCTCACTAAGGGTTTTCAACCACAAAATTCAACATATGACGTTTCCCTAAAAATCTTAGACACTATGTTCGTTTCCGAAACCTCTTCCTATGAAAATCTCAAAATAATCGGTAAATTAAAAAATAAATATTCGGCCGGTTTAGATGAATTTCCGGATTGTTTGTTAAAGACGTGCGCGCCAGCCATTATACACCCGTTAACTCACATATTTAATGCATCCTTATGCACCGGAATTTTTCCAGATATTTTTAAAACAGCTAAGATTAAGCCGCTCTTCAAAAAAGGCAACAAAACAACAAGGTATTTTTCAAAAATCTATTGTCCAGTTTTGTTGAAACCACATCATATACAAACAACATTTTATTTAAAAAATTGTCAATGGTATAAAAAAACTGGTCAAGTGGCGATCATCATCTGGCCAAAGTTCAAAATTATCGGCCAATTTCTCTTTTGTCAGTTTTTTCAAAAATATTAGAGAGACTTTTTTATGTGCGAATGGAAACCTTTCTCAATAAACACGACGCGTTTTCAAATTGCCAACATGGATTCCGGAAATCAAAATCTACGGAAACAGCCATTTTTTCTTTTCTTAAGGATGTTGCCTCATCATTGGATCAAAACGAAGCAACTATTGGAATATTTTTAGATCTTTCAAAAGCTTTTGACGTCATTGATCATAACATTTTACTTTCAAAATTACCTTCGTATGGAATCCGTGGTATTGCTCTAGATTGGCTATGTTCGTACCTTAAACAACGATATCAGAGAGTAGAAATACCTTACTGGAATGATGGAACTTTATGTACACACCTTTCTGGTTCTTTGCCAATTGCACGTGGAGTCCCACAAGGATCGATTTTAGGCCCTATTCTCTTCCTATTATACGTAAATGACATGCCCTTAGCGATTCGAAACGGAAGAACAGTTCTCTTTGCGGATGATACAAATATTCTTTGCAACAAAGAAACCGTAAATAGTACAATATCAGACGTTTCAAATTGGTTCCGTAATAACAAATTAAAAGTAAATGAAAATAAAACTGTTTCAATGCAGTTTTCCATATCAAATAAAAAATTCTGTACTCCATTGAAAATGAACGGTGTGCCATTGACTGATGTTAATGTAACAAAATTTTTAGGTCTATCAATTCAGTCAAACCTCAAATGGAATGCCCACTTAAATGAATTGAACACAAAATTAAGTTCATTATGCTACGCGTTCAGAATTCTTTCAAATTCCGTCAGCCTTCATACAGCTCGTTGTGTATATTTTGCCAATGTTCACTCCCGCCTGAGATATGGCATAATATTCTGGGGAAACACATCTTACAGCTCCCAGACTTTCAGATTACAAAAAAAAATTGTACGAATAATAAGCAAATCCAACCCACGTGATTCTTGTAAGTCACTCTTTATTAATCTAGGAATTTTACCATTACCTTGTCTCCTGATTTACGAATCAGTAGTTTTTGTCAAAAATGACTTACTTAAGGGCGGGAATATATTTTCAGCAAACGCCGATGTCTATAAGGATAACACACGACGTAGTAATCATATTCACCAAGTGGCAGTATCCACAGCTCACTACAAAAAATTCACATACAATTCATGTACATTACTCTACAACACTTTGCCAGAAGACATTAAACGATTAAATTCAATAGAAAAGTTTAAGTCCCAAGTAAAATTTTTTCTGCTGCATAACTGTTTCTATACAATTCGAGACTATACCGAGCATCAAAAAGGAAAGTAGAATTAATTTTAACAATGATAGTTAATGTAATTATTTATCATTTGGACTGTATAATTCTAAAGAACCTGTAACAAGTATTGTACCACAGTTTCTGGGTTGCATGGCCCCCATCTCGATCAGGTTTTTCGTCCAGTTTCCCTGATCCTTGAGCAAATGCTGAGATGGTCCCTTGTTTTGCTTCTGGACATAAATGTAACTTCATTATTTGTGCACGTCTTCTGAATTTCAGTGGGAAATATAGTTATTCAAATTATCGTTTTTCATATTATCGCGGCAAAAAGTATTATTCTTTCATGAAGAACATGAGGGTTCAGGGCAGGAATTTATAGCTAATTTACCTTTGAAAATAGATTTTATTATATAGGAGCAAATATTTTGTCAACAAAACTAGAAAAAAACCTCTCTTTTCTGTATTCAAAATTCGACTAAAATATGGTTTAGGATAGAGACCACAGAATTATGAAAACGTGCACAAAATTCACTTCTCCCCATAGCTCGTCATACGCAGTTTTAACTGTTTTTTGACGCAAATAAATAAATAAATAGATCGTGGAAGTAGTCCCAGTGTATCTGCCTTGTGTTGCGTTCGCCTGTTAGATGAAGTAGTTGATAGTGACATTTTGTGTGTTATTGTTGAGCATCCCCAAACGTGTGAGTCACGCTACGCCACTGCCCGACACAGATTACGCATACAATTATGTAAGTAATGTTTGAATATAGACTTAAGTAACTTAGTTTTATTTAATTGTAAGGATTTTTGACCTTTATAAAACAGACTAATATTTTTTAGCAATTTATTTCTTTTTCGACGTTTCGACCCTATTTGGGGTATTTTTCAAAAATCTATTGTCCAGTTTTGTTGAAACCACATCATATACAAACAACATTTTATTTAAAAAATTGTCAATGGTATAAAAAAACTGGTCAAGTGGCGATCATCATCTGGCCAACGAGTATGATATTATAGTGCGATTTTTATTACTCTGCCCCTCAAACCCCTATGGATTATCACATGGCATTTCGCGTCTTTCTCGTTCGTGCCGTTAGATGTAGCATGATCACTGCTTGATACGGTCGCGATATCTAGCGGCACGACTGAGAAAGACGTGAAATACCGTGACGTATTCCGTAGTGAAGACGGGCCTTGAGGGGCAAAGTGACAAAAATCGCACTATAGTTGTTTTAAAAAAATTAGTTCCACGTTCATCAGTTTACATACGACTAATACAATTAAATAAACAAAATAACACGTAAATATATACCTTAACTCAGTTTTAATTCATTTACATGCATTGTTTATGTTTTATTACGGTATACATTAGTGTTCTGAATTTTGGAAATTATATTCCCGTCATTCCATGCAGCTGCAACTCCCAGTTTCTTGGGGCACCAGCCGCCACTGATTACCACTAATCTTTTCTTATGGCTCACGGTTTGTTGTGTGTGCCCAGCGGTTGGGAGGAGGCGCTGCTTGCAATGATGGGAGAAAAGATTGATAAAGAGGATGGGAATTCCAACTTTTAACGACAGGATCTCCAGAGCTTCGTTACGGCCCAATTTTTGGTACTAAAGCTCCCAATTGGCTAACCCTGTACAAGCCACGTCGAATATGTCAAAAGTCGCTATTTAAATCGGAGAATTTTAGTCACTACAGCAGGCGTCCGCGGGGAGTTTAACCTAAAAATCTTGCATATTTAACCCTGGAGAGGTGGCGGTTGCCGGAGTTACATTAGAGGTGGCGCGGGGTCATTTCTGACCCCTTTGAGTTATTTCTTTATACAATTATATTTAGCAAGATATAAGTGCGAAATTAGTTATTTTATTAACAATTTATAAGGTCGTATTAACTTAATGCACAATTATAAACATGCATATGAGGAATTTAAACAAAAAAAGGCAAAATAATCATTTATCTTTCATTATATGTAGTGACTCCATTTTCATTTTCTTGAATTCAGTAAGTTTCATTTTTTAACATTGTCTCACAAAAAAAAACAATTTATTGAAAATGCTTCAATGCCAATCAACACAACTTGGAAAAAGTACAAAATTTAATGTTTGTATTAGTTTCACAAATATTTATAAATTAATTATTACATATAAAATTTTGAAAATTTTTAATACAAAAGCTAATGAATGTTGTGAAAGGTATGTGAAATGTAAAGCTTCTGACTCGCAAAATTAGGCAATTGCAGCTAAGGAAAGATACGTGGGGTCACAAGAGACCCCGCACCACCTCTCTCGGGTTAAGAAAAGGTTTTATTGGAAACACAATGGATGTAAATAATTCAAGGATATGTATGGTATTGATACACCTTTAATACAAGCAATGTACAAGGAAAAATGAATACATTATCGACTTTTGCCCTTTAGTATTGTTCACAGTTAGCTTTCAAATATAGAAATAGAAACAGTTTTCATATTTCAAATCTAATATCCTTATAATAAACCCATCTTCCAGTAAGGTAATTCATTAAAATGAAATGCAACCAAATCATACACATTTTACATTGAAAATGCATGTTATATTAATAAAACCTAAAGTATTCTTGTAGTTTTTCATAATGCAATTCAGTTTATGCAAATTATGAGCACGCTGCGTACTTTTGGAGAAAATATCTTTTTCCTTGTATACCCACTGAAACATTTTATAGAAAATTAAATTTGTGAATTAGCGACTGACAATAGTTTCATGGTACAATTATAGTTCAGTGCAGCTGAAAAATCAGAAAGGTGATTAAAGACAACCTCTCCAAAGTACACTTTCTCGTAAGTTAAATTTAAGAGTAATAATACAGACTGCAGGCCTTGAGCTGACGAAGTATGACTACAGAGCCCAGTGCAGTGTTCCCAGGCTGCTCCATAACAATTAGTGACAAAATCAACATAAACATATACATTATACGATTTTCCAAACAATTGTGTACACATCCTCCCTGACTCAGATTTTACTCCTTGTGAACCTTTGATTTCTGAGCACTCAGGCAGGGAAATTTACATCATCTGCTTCCTCAAATGAAGTGGAATAGAAAATATATTTACTGTATATCTAACTATAAAAAGCTGCTTAAATAATAAATAACATCCATACACAGCAACAAGCTGATTCAATCAATTTCATGTGATGTGAGAATGACTGTGATTGTAAGGCGAATGTAAATTGCTTCTCTCATTAGTCTGTTCATTCACCTAACTCTCAGAATCACCATCTTATCACCCACGTTTCTTACTTGTTAACTGACTAGGGGTATGGGTTCACAGCGTTCTCCATTGCCATGTTGGTTAGAAGAGTTCCTCTTGGCTTGTTAGGTTTATCATACATTGTTATGTGATTAATATTTATAACTAGAATTACCAATCATTTATAATCTATGTCAGTATCAGCACAATGCTTTTGAGATAAATTCTTTGATGTAATTACATAAGGTTACATCTAATGGAATAAAATTGGGTTTATTCCACAGTTTCAGTTACTTCATCAAACATTACAACAAATACATACATACTGAAATGGAGATATGAGGTGAATCTCCATTCCAAAGAAACATGTCAAAAATCATTAATTAATATATACAGGCAACACAGGGCAGGTAGATACATCTGCAGACATAGAAATTTGCTTTGTGCACAACTAGCAAGATAAAAATCAGCAGGGAAATCACAAGCTCATTTTCAGTTCTTAGAGAGGAAAATTATTTGATGTAGTGTAATATATACCAGATATATCAACTACAATTAAAGGTATTCCTGCTCAGAAGGGGTTGGTGAAGAGTAATGAAGCTAAGACAACCACAGACAGTAGGATAGTGTTTCCCTATTCACATAATTTTGTTGATTCCTTCTTTCATTTTACTTGGATATATTCAAGTTTCATAGCACATGCACACATCAGTCTTTCAACTGTTACCACACAAACTATTTACACAACTCTGTACACTGCTTATTAGGATACGCAGTGTCAATCTTCATTTTTTGTTTCTTCGGTGTTATCTCCTCTGCCTGCACTGATTATTAGTACTTCCAATATGGAGCAAAGTTTTATTAACATGCCATTAGGACAAAAGATCTGAAAAGGAAAACATTTTCTTGATTAGTCAGTGACCTTACAATTTATTAAATTCAAAAGCAACAAATGATAATAGAGTTACACCACCAAGTAGTAAATGATCACATAGTAGTTGGGCTTTGGCCCTTACCCCCTAGAATGCCACACTTGTTTTGACTCCACCCAGTCAACAATATGTTCTTACAAGTAAATACTGCAAAAATATACATTGATGTACATTTTTGTGGTTATTGGTACCAAAGTTAAACTACTTTTAAACATTTCTTGCCATTCCTGATTAGGGATGAAGCAAAAGGAACTCAATTACTCTGTCATTTTCCATCAAACTGGATCAAAACTGTTGCATACTTTACATAACAGATGATGCTTACAAATGTTTTCTTGAAACTAATGAGAACTTAATGTGTGTTGCATAATCACTTACAGTATTTTAGACGAGCATTTCTTAGCTCATGCAAGTTTTCACAGTAGAATTTTTTACTTTTAATTTAGATATTACTTCTATTAAGGGCAAATCGCACAAACACACCAGGTTAGAAGAATCAGTAATACTCAAAACAATAGTCTTGCAGCTAGAATACAGCCATTTGATCAACATATACTCTCTAATTGTATGGTTCATGGCTAGGAAATCTTAAAAATGTTTCTCTTCCTTGCTTGAAAATGTTATGGTCTTTCCACAATATTATTTTGCTGTGCATTTTACGTTCTTTGTGTAATTAGCTTTATGTATTTTTATTATAAGCATTCTTGCCATGCAACCTGTATGACAGTGATTAATTTACAATAATTATTGATATTTCTAAAGAATGTCCTGTTAATAAATAAAATGAAAGTCTACTATTTAAGTGATCCTCTACCACAAGCTACAGTTGTATGCTGTATTTCTTTGGTTTTGATGTCGCGAACTGTGTAAAAATTTGTAATTTGGACAGGAATAGCTGCTTATCAGCTTTATTCTCCTGATTACTAACAACTGCTCATAAATTAAATTACAATTGACACTTCAGCAAATTTTACAAATATCATTCAATTTTTCAGGTGTAGGAAGCACGCTAACTTTTTCTCTGATCTCCAACATCTTATTAATTCTAAAACATAAAAATGGAATAGTAACTTTGAAAAATCTAACCACAAAAATCTAATCTGGGATCTGAAATTATTATCTGTATACAAAATTCCTTTTTATTTGAATCATTCAAAGAAATGAGTATTTTTATAATTCAGATAATACACTGTCTGATGATAATTATCTTTCTAAACAGTGATATGCTTGCTGTACCATCACAAAATTATGATTAACCAATTAGTATGAATTATAGAAAGCCAGAAAACAATGGAAAGTGGAAGAAAGGTCTGGAGTAAGTTCAATAGGTAATTACAATACTAGGAGTCACTGCAAAATGGTTGGGTTTGAAACACAGGAAGCAGAGGTAAGCTTCAGGAGGTGGTCTATGCTGCTGGAGTCCAAATGATGTCCCTTGGCGATTGTTGGTAAATTTAAAAAACTAAGACTGTGAATCCAAAAATAATTTGAAGTTTTAAAAATAGTGACAGAGACAAAGTTATATTTAAAATATTCATTCCCCAATTAACTTTAGCTAGGATAGATTAGAATGTCTTCTATATTTTGCATTGCATTTTACTCTAAATTTATCTTCTCACTGAATACATTAAAAAGATGCATACAATCATCAGTCATGCGTGCCCAATTTTTTGAAGAAATGCACACGATCAGAAGCAATTGTAAATTTCAATATAAATCTCCCTTACCAGCCACCGAGGTATCTGTTTTCTTGACCAGTCCATCCTGGAAGGCAATTATGGGAGCTGGAGGAGCTGATGAACCATTAGTGTTGACAAGATTTGAGTTGACATTATCTTCATTTGCTAACTTCCCAGGTGTTGAGAGCCCTAAATCTAAAATTTGTTCAAAATCTCCCGACGTTTCTGTTAAATTAGATTGAGGAGGGACATTCATGTTGTTGGATTGGCTAAATGCATCAAATTCTGCCAAATCAAGCAAGTTGTTGGTCACATTATTTTGTTTCCTGTGAAAAAGAAATCTGAATTATGTTTACATTCTCAATGAAACTTAAAAACTAAAATAATATCAGTATTGTACAATGAAAATAAAATACAGTACACTTTAATGGCAATGTGAACTCTGGAAGGAAATTCTCAGAATTGAGGTGTTCGTAAATGATGTATTAACAAAGTATAATTACTTTGTATTGATATTCAATGGCATGTATCTACAAATTTTCCATGCACTTCTATTATTGTAAGTTCATAATAATTTTCTTCAAAATTTGTGGTCCAAGTGGGAGAGAATTACTTTAATGTTAGTGGCAGTAACTAAATGTAATTCCAGAGTTGCCGATTATTTCACATGCACAAAGTTCTCTAGAAGCTTTTAAGTAACTATCAATAAGTAAGAGTATCCAGCAAAAGTAGGCAGTAGTTTTTGGAATTCTATTGATTATTTATGCATATAGAAAAATATATATTCTAAGCATTTCTAAAAACAACTGAAGTTCACTGCCAGTTCAATATGGTGTTCACTTGCATTTCAAACTACATGAATAAACACATGAAAATAAAAGCCTAGGGGTTTTTGAGAGTTTAACACAAAATTAAAGCATAAATTACACTATTCAAAAGAATGCAGATCATGAACATAAGTTATCAAAGTCAACAGAGCTTATAAAAATGGGAACAAGTTTTTTCTAACATCAAACATGCAATAGCTACTCATAATTTAAAGTGAAATAATGCATTGCCTTCTGCACTTACACCAATTGAAGGAAGGCCTAGCAAGATCCAACTTCAGGCCAACATGGAAAGTGATCAGAGTTTAAGCAACTGCTTGCTGAGCGCGAGGAAAGCCAAATATTGTGCTGGTGAAGAAGCCACACAGACTTCTAGAACAGAGCTTCTCAACCTTACTGCCCCACCCCCCAACCCTTACTGGATTATTTTATGCCACTGGAGCACTTGCTGACCTGAGGCTGGGTCTATGTGTAAAGGTTATTAAAACTGGCACACAAGACTGATTTACAAAGGTTGAGAAAGGCCATTCTAGAATATATTGTTTAAAGCCCAAGTGCCAACGAGTGAGTTGTCAAGAGTCTTTATTTGATGTCAATTGATAAGAGATACACAAGCTCAAATATTGTGATATTTTTCTCTGCTTCAATTTTTCCATATACTATGAAGTAAGCAGGAAAAAGCAAAAACCCAAATCAATATTAGTTCTGAAGAAAGAAAATTTTTAAACTATAAAAAAATTTTTAGGCAGCAAGAGAAATGCAAGGAAAGACATGTTGGCCATTAAAAAAGAAAACATTACAGCTTTCCAATCAAAAGATGTTAATTCCAAAGATATTTACATCACTGGACACATTACTGGGCCAACATCCATATGATATCTTACAATCAACTTACTCTCTTTGCATAATAACACTATATACAATGCATCACAATGTTAATAGGAAATCATTTATTAGTATGTACCATTCAAAAACCAAGCATTCACTAATATATACAAATAAATCCATTTACAGAAATTACTTAACTGTCTTTATTACATAATTCTTTTACTGATCTTTCATGTACTGTCTACTTTTGCATATGAAACTCTTGAAATGCATTCAAAGGAGAAGAGGCATGAAGTTTATGAGATTTTGTGTGAGCAAGGAATTTTAGGCATTTCTGATAGACTACTGGCAACAAACATCAATAAGGAACACACGATGAATTGCTCAGAAAAATGGACATTGGAAAAATTTTAACCTAGAACTGAAAACTTGCCAATACCACTTCAGTAAAAGGATATTTCATCTTGACTTTTGTTTCATTGAACTTTTATGGGTTGGTTAATATTGAAGAACATCTGCAAATTCAAAATATTGTAAGAGCTCATGCTAACAGCAATGCCAGATCACCAGTTTACTTCTCCAAATGCTTATGTTAGGCCTCAAAGCAGTATTTTCTTGGAGCAATGCAAAGCAAATGAGAACTCAAGAAACTCCCAAATGAAAAGAAAGAAAAAAAAAACAACATTTTTTGTCAACTCTCTACAATGTTTCATTCTTCAGTTCTTGAAGGAAACTGACTTACAACAAAATAATTTTTAAATACACAATTATAATCAACAAATGTCAGTTTCTAACCTACATAACATGAAAGAAATATTTAAAACTTTGATCTTTGGAAATTAATACATTTACTTCACAAATTTATAATATCATTTATTATTTACAAGTTAAGAAATCCTGTAACACACCATTTCTGAAATAATTTTCAAGCATTCTGTAATTAGCAGGAAACAAATATCTGTTAAAACAATTTTATTAATTACAAATAAAATACTGATTCCAATTAAATTTACATTTATATTACTGTTGGCAAAGTGTGTCACAGAATCTTCTGGTTGAATTGAAATTAATTCTTCAAACTAATGCAAAATCTTCAGTTGAAAAGTATTAGGAATTAATGCACTGTCATACTTACACATTATCTACATTTACATAGCCTACAACAGGATTAAAATCCATGCCATTTTGATGACCATTGCTCTGGGTAGACAAGACATTGTTTCGACTCTGCACATCTTCACTAGCTTCAACAGGCTTTAACACTGCAGCACTGCTTGTGTCTATTAACAAGTCACTAGTGGCATCTGATGAAGCTTTGCCGTTGGTACTGGGAGCTAGAGCAGGAGAGGGAGATTGCGCTGCACTGGGAGATGCTGAAGTGTCCATTGGTTGATGACCATTTCCTGACGATGCTTGTTGCTGTTCCTGAAGTTCTGACATTGGTGCTGACTGTTCTGCATCCTGCTGAACGTCTGATGCACACTGGCTACTACCATTTGTATTGCTAGGCACCGACTTCACTTCCTCGGACGGGCTGTCATCCTTTCCTTCATCATTATCACCCTCTTCCTGACCCTGCAAGAAAATTTTATAATAAAACACATTGCAAACAATTAAAAACCATTTTTATAATTAGTTTTTCTGACATCTTAGCTTGAAAATCGTTCCATAATTTGGGTTAAAAATATGGTGTACGAGAGCAAATTTTTAAAATTTAATAATTTTGAATTATGAATAGATCTAGAATGAAGGTATAATAATATTTTATTAATGATATGAAGGTCTGAGATTACCATCGCATAATAATCACTATATTATTAATAATATCTATGTATAACTTTTTTCTCTACTAATATATGAAATATTGGGAGCTCTTTGAAGAAACACCTTTAATTTTCAATCAAATATCAAGCTATTTAATCTGAAATTGAACATACTATGAGAGCTGAGTTATAACTACTATATTAACTTTGAGAAAGAAAGAAAAGAAGAACAAGAAGAAGAAAAAGAAAGAAAGAAAGGAAGAAGAAAACAAGAAAAAGAAAAAAAAGTTTTTAGAGCAGAATCATGCAAGTTACAGATTGTTTTTGTTTGTTTGTTTTCATCTGTATAAATTAAGCACTTCAAAAACTAAATCACAATTTACCTTGGCAGAAGTGCTAGATGCAGCAGATCCTTTGCCACGAGTCCTTAACATAATAGCTTCGACCCTCTTACGACGAGCAATTCTCTCTTCCTCTTCCTTCCTCAGTCGTTCATCCATTTCTTTGCGCAATCTAGAAAAGAGGGGGAAGAAAAAGAGAAGAAAAAAATTTAAATTAATATAAAGTCAAGACAAAAAATGATTCCAAAGCAATTTTGAACTAGTGGTAATACAGAATGGTACAGACTTTTTCATACCAGATAGTTTCCTATTCTCGTTGATGTCTAAAATGCCAGTGCTTCTCACATTACCTACTGCTCCTGTAGGGTGTGGTAAAGCACAACCTGGACATCACATTGACCTATCTCAGTCCTTCCTGTTCCTTTATATGTTTGCCCATGTTATTTCTTGGCCCCACCTCAATGCTTGTACCGTACTGAGTGGGGATCCAGTTCCTCAATTAAACACATTAAGAGTATTTTGGGCGTGTATTTTGGAGATGCATTTAAAAAAAGAAATACTTAAAATACAAATGAAGAAGATAACTAGAATAGCTTTTTTTGGTCGATTCTGCTAGTAAATGCACCTCGTTAAAAAAACAACAAAAGCTCCTTTCTGCTATTGAATTTGAATTCCCTTCATTTTTAAATGATAAATCTAAATCATTCAAAATGCTGGATAATTATTCATCAATAAAAAAAGCATTTATTGGTTATAACACGTTTATATTCACCCACACCAGTTGAAAGACAGTTTTTCCTTGCAGGTTTTACACATTCGCCAACTAGGGTTTTATTGCCTAAAGATTTGTTTGAAAAATTAGTAATTTTTAAAGGAAATTCCTTTTATTTTTTGTATTATTTTATATTTTTCAAGTTAATCCTTCTTGTTATAGTATGTATAAACACTCAAATATAAACAACCTGAGCAATACATTAGTTGTTGTTCGGTAATTTGTACGTACTGTCACTTACTAATTTATTGTAATTGACAATTACAATATATTGTTATAATAAAAATCATATACTACAAAATTATATTCACTGAATTTTGAGTATTAGAAGTATTTTAAATTTGTAAGTGTTACCCTGGCCATGAAATAGCCCTGACATGAACCCCTTAGAAAATTGATGGGGTACTATTAAGCGAAGGATAAGGAAATATAAATGACTATCTAACAAGAACACATCAACAAACTAGAGGAAAATTGGTACCTCGATAATGAAATTAAAAACTCATGTGAAAGTTGGTAAAAACCATGCCAAACAGGATAAAGTTGTTGATTAAGAATAAAGGCATGCACACCAAGTATTAAGTATATCAATGTAAATCAATGTAACATGTACGCAGATGTAACATTGCAATAAATGCAAATATTTTGCAGAAAATGTCTTTAGTCTAATAATTTGAACATGTCTGTATTTAAATACTTATTTACATATTACTTATTTTGTTGAAGTATTTAAATACTAAATTTAAAGTATTTTACCCAATCCTGCCTGTTTATCTAACCTACAGGAAAAATGTTTACTTAAAAACAACTTTAAGAGTTTCACAGAAAAAATGCGTTTTCAAGAAAATGTTGTTTGAATGATTATTAAAATGCACAGTTTTGAACTCATTTTCAATGACAAATTTTGACTTTTCAAGAAACCATTTGAAGTGTCTGTACAAACAGATGTAATAAATTATGGTATTGTTATGATATCTTGAACTTTAACAATCAGTAAAACCCAACCAAACAGCTTATCACCAAAATTTGTCAACAACAAACATTTAGCAATTCTTAGTCTAATTAAAAAACTGAATTAAACAAATTTATACATCAATTCCTCACATGGTTAAAATCCTTTTTGAAAGGACATTCCGAGTCAAGATTGGATGGATGTATCATCCTTACAACTCATTACCACCGGAGTCCCTCAAGAATCAATCCTCGCATTGATACTGTTTATTCTTTACACTAGTGATATACGGTAGATAGATATCACATGCATTGTGAAAAATGCTTTCTCTATATACATCGATGATACCAAAATCTATGCCAACCCATTTGAAAACTCCCATCACTTACAACACATTAATAATGACTTCAAATGGACAGAGAAATGGCAGAGAATAAGCTGGATGGAGGCTGTTGATGAAACCACCTGCTCCATACAAAGATTGGGTCATTCGTCGGGTTGAAAACTGCTATAGAACTGAAATAGATAACTGCTCTTAGAACTGTGCAATTAATATTTCACTATCTCCAGACTGTATTTTAGATGATATTAAAGGTTTTTTCTCCAGATTTTATTTTAGACAGTCATGTATTGTCCATATTGAAAACCAAAAAATTAATAAAAAAACAATTTAGATTGACATTTTATTGAAATGTTGTGTTAATTTGTGAAACCATTTCGTATCTCAACGTTTCGAGGAGCACTTTTCCTCTCCTTCGGAAGTATTTAATCACTTAACTTGTACTGCAGAAGCTGGATAGAGGCTGTTGATGAAACCACTTATTCAATGTGAAGACTGGGTCAATTGTAGGGTTGAAAGAAAGAATGCAAAGTGCTCCTCCAAACGTTGAGAGATGAAAAGGGTTTCCAAAAATAACAGAATTTAAAATAACAATAAAATTTCAATCTAAATTATAGTTTTCTATTTATTTTTGGTTTTCAATATGTACACAATATATGACTACGATAAAATCTGGACCGGACAAATCATCTGCATTTATTACACTGTAAACTAATTCAAACTTTGTAAAATATAGGTTGTTTGCAGTTATATCAGTTTCCTGCTACTGCATGAGCAAATAAATTCAACTTTCACAAACCACTTATATATCGGTAATGAGTTTGCATTCAATATGTAGCAAATATAAAAATCTTTTGACTTTACGGCCTTAACTTTAAAAATTTCAGTGTTGCATGCCAATTTTTTTTTTTGAGTGAAAATTTAGAGTTCGTATAATTTTTAGGACAAACTCGAAAATTGAAGTTTATGTATTTTGGGAATTTAGGTTTGAGAGAGAGAGAGAGAGAGAGAGAAAAATGCATTTTTGAATTCTTAAGTAAAAACATTGTATGCAATGTAATTGATATAAGTTTCAATGCTAAAAACCTATTCTTTGAACTACATTCTATTACGATGTATTATTATTATTATTATTATTATTATTATTATTATTATTATTATTATTTTATTATTTTTTTTAAATGTAACAATAGATTTGCATGTGATATTTCAATTTTTCAGAAGCTTGTACAAATCGCTCAGAAATTTTGCTAATTTTGGGTATTTATATAAACAAGGTCAAAGGTCACATATATGATGCACTAAATACAATGCTTCTTGATTTTTTTTACATCATATTAAATAATTCAAACAATTTTTAGACCAATTGCAAAGGGCCATGCTTTTTTCAGACAATTTTACGTGGAATTACCCAAGAGAGTAAAAAATGAGCACAATAGGGAAGAGGACACAACAAATCTTCAGTGTTTGACTTTTGCAAATTAAATGTTTGAATCAACTAGAATTAAAACAAGATGTCTACAAGTCTTTGTCATTCTGATTACAAATAGTTCAAATGAATAAAAAGCATATTTCTGACAAACATCCATAATTTAAAAAAAAAAAAAAACCTTCCAAAATGTATTACCTTTCTGCTTCTTCACGAGCCTTTTTCTCTGCTTCCTCTTTTTCAGCTTTTAACCGAGCCTCCTCTTCTCGCCGCTTTCTCTCTTCTTCTTCACGTTTTTGGTTTTCCTATGACAACGAATTATTGGTTGGGATCCACATTTCCTTACAAGTATTTTTTTAATATTCATGAGGGGAAAAAAAAATTTAGTTGATATGATGATCACAAAAATTCCCATGTATTTCAGGAGTTATGCATATGCTACATCAATTCTATTAATTATTTTTCAGTACACCTCAACCATACTGTTTGAATTGATGAACTAGTTAAAATTAAATTTAATATCACGTAGCAAAATGTATCAAAGAACCAGAATGCTTGCCATTTTATTTTTTAACTTTAAAATACGAACAGGGTTAACAAATCAATTATTCCAAACGTGTTGAAAGCATTTCCTATAGCCCTCCTTCAACCATGATAGACAATAAGGTGTTTTGAATGTCATTACAACACGGTACCGTAAATCTTCACTTATCTTAAATTATCCAAGCCTGATAAATATGAATCAAATTCAATAATATTCTTGAAATCTATATATTTGTAAGATCAATATCATTGATGCGCAAGAGTTTTTATTGTAATGAATGACTTTTTTCAGGGGACTGAAGGGAAAAATGTAAGTGAGAAAAAGCATAACATGTAGCCGGTCCTTTAGGCCTGTGTCACAGGAGTGTTGTGTTGACACGCATCACCTAATGCTGATGTCAACTATGTCAATGCACATAGATGCTTTCACACACAAGTCGCTTAATGAGCGACTTAGATTAACACTGTATCTGATGCAAAATGGCACACAAGTGGTCTTTGTGCCCACAGCTCAAGCTACAACATAAGTCATGATAACAAGAATTTTCTAGCTTTTAACTTGTGATGACCACTAGGTGATATCTTAATAAAATAGTTTTCAACAAGTACATAAATAAAATTAGAGTGTATCCTATTTCACAATAACTGCCTTTTTGTGCTCTCATATGCTTATTGACATAATATCAAATCCATTTCAATTGTTTTTAAGATTCTTCTGTTTGTCTAGGGTAATCTCTGGAAAGGCTGAAGAAATTTCAAAGCAGTTTTCACTGAAAGATTGTGAATTTTGTCTGGCACAATCGATTGATTACTGATTCTGGGCATGTCAACTTCTAAGGTCATTAGTCCTGTAAGTGAGGTGATTGTTTGTTTTCTTTTTCCTCTTGGGAGGTGCACGTGTTCTTTCCATGATGGATTGTGAGATCCAGCATTGACCTTCCTGCTGGCTAGCAGGGTGTTTCCCAATGAGGCATCTACCATTAGCAGGGCTCAGCCCCTGCCAGGACAAGCTCTTACCTCACAGCTCACTGGTCTCCCAGTAGTGAAGTTCATGGAAGAGTAAAGGATGACAACAGGACAGGGACGGGGAAGAAAAAAGTGTGCGTGATCCATGGCCCATTTTTTAGTGTACTGCTTCAACATTCACCTGGTACTGACCGAAGAAACCACGGAAAACTACTCATCAGAGCAACCAGCTGCTAGAATTCTCCTACAGACAACAGTTTAATTCAACAAATGAATTCATCTGCCTCTACTGGTCAGACACAATTTAAGCTATTCTTTCACATTATTTTCTCTTCTGTAAAAAATCATGAATTTTTATACAAAACTACAGATTTATTTCAACTTCTCTAAAATTTTGAACACGCTATCTTCAAAATGAGGAAAGTTACCGTCTACGTAAGTTTTCATGAAAATCCTATCCCCCTTTTCTATCTACTACAACAAAATTTAAGTACACTGCAAGTAATTTAGTTTTTTCGCAAATATTTTGAGAATTAAGAATAAATCAATAAAAGTGAATTTAAACCCCTAAAGTTTCTTACAAAATGCACTTTTAATCCTTTTGATAGCACAATTAGACCGAGTAATTCAAAGTCAAAATTGTTACTAGAAGTTTTGCTGGGAATAAAGAAGACATGTTTACAGTGACCAATAGCAACAATCTTAACAAATCTGGCATGATCGACAACGATGGGACACAGAACCAGGTGGGGCAGGTCAGGATGCAGAGTATCAGGGTGAAGTAGGCAGAAGGACTTTAGAAGAATTAATTTCTCTTTCTCTAACTGACAATAGTGATTAATAAGCACCCAGGCAATATCTGGTACTTCAGCTGGTTCAAAACAAAATCAATATCTTTACTGGCAATGAAAATTAACTGAAATCAACTAGTTGTTTTGTTGAAATTTCTGTATGCAAAGAACCTGATTTATAAAATTCTTTATTGACCATTCTTTAGAAACAATGAAGAAGTTGATATTTTATGAATACAGTCTCATACTAATTTTTGTTTATTCTATCCAATAAATTAGTATGTTCCTAGTGTAATATATTTATAGGTAATACAAATATTTCCTGCCCTTCGAGTAAAATGATTATCTTTTTCAACAATACACCTTCATATTTCTGAATCAAAAGCTAGGAGCCACTACACTACAAATCACAACAATTATGTACTCACAAGGATAGCTTGTTTAAGCCTTTCCTCCTCAGCTCGACGAGCTTCTTCAGCCAATCGTTCTTGCTCTTCTTCAAAACGACGCTGTTCTTCCTCCTCTTGACGAATACGTTCTTCCTCACGCCTACGTTCCTCTTCCTGGGAAGTATTAAAAATTTTATTCAAATAAATGTTATGCATTTGATCAAATCAAAACATACACAATTTTTCTCAGCTATTTAGTTTACTATTCAACAAGTACATCTGAAATTTTAACAACCCACAACTATCATACATATACTCACTTGTCTCTGCCGTTCCAATTCTGCTTCTCTCTCTGCTTGTTCACGTGCTAAACGCCGTCTTTCTGCCAGGGCAGCCTTTGCCTCCTCTTCTGTAGTAATGCGAGTTTTTGCAATGAATGACGCTAGAACAATTTTTTTTCTGTTAAAAATAGAGTTCAATAAAACAATACACAACTAAGAATATAAGTAGAATATTCATTTGTTTTAAGTATTTATATTTGACAGAGGACTCTTTTTTTTTTTTTCCTCTTTCTTTCTTTTGAATTTAATTAATGATAATTTAGATATGACAGAAAGAAGTGTAACAAAACTGAATTTTTTATTTTTTTTTATACAGATTAAAATATTCAAAACATTTATTTACTTATTTATTTTATTTATTCAAATTTTTTTTAGGTGGAATGAAGAAGGGACCTTTCACAGGGCTCAGGTCAAAATCCAACGTTTTTCTTCTATTGAAAGATATTTATTATTTATATTTGCTGTGGAAAATGTAGCTGCCGTCATGCACTGAAATTACCAGCGGGGGGGAAATGGTCTGTTTTGGCCACACTGTTTCGCTAAATGCCATGGACAACCCTTGCTGCAATGATAAATCGCGTAGTGCTGTAAATGTTCACTAGGATCTCTACTTATCAGTTATGTCTAACAGTACACTGGGCAGGAATTAGTAGTTCATTTCGGGGAACACTGGGTCACTGTATACTAAATTTGCAGATTTATTTTGTTCATTCATCAGTTAGTTACCACGGATTAATCACAATTAGTACCACAAACTTATTTTATATGATTAATAAACAATTATATCTATTATATTTAGGCTGATTAATCTATACTGTGATATACAAAACATAGCGTAGTGGAACAGTTTACGAGAAATGCTGGGAGAAGCTTGAAATGTGATGTGTATGTGGTTACTAGGGGGGGTTTTATGGTGTCATACAAGCAGGAAGGGCAATACAGGGCCAAATATTTGTTACCGGTTGAGAGTCTGCGGTTGCGAGGGGGGTTGCCATGGTGCAGGGAGGGTAAATAAAAACAATTTTGATATCACATTAAGAAAGGGAACCAGTGGTCGATGCGTGATATATATGCTGTTTGTCAATATGAAGGAGAACTTTCGATACTTATGATGACGCGAATACCAGAACATTTTTGTTAATTCGGAGAAGGGAAGAAACCACGGAAAGTAGTAGAATTCTTAACATAGCAGGCATTGTTAATTTTTTTTGTTCGATCGTACACATTTTGCGTGTAGGCGCCCATCAGGGATGCAGAGTAGGGACCGTCATTTAGATGTCAGTTGGATTTAGGTGATAAGAGGAAAACGCAGTGGATTTTCAAGAAAGAAGCAGAGGTACTAGGTCCCGGTCGGCGATTAGAAAAACGAAGACATCGCACAGAGGTTCATCTGGACTGGTTTCTCTGGGGTGACATCTGACATTGCCAAGAGAGCTCAGGGTACCATTCTGTTAAATATCACAGATCAAGACCATAAAAAAAATTCAGGCAAAATCAAATAATATGTTCAAAATAACATTCATCGAATAAATTAACTTTGTTCTTTGAAAAAATTAAATATATGGTTATCATTGTGCAACATGACATATAATTTAGTGTCACAGTATCAGCAAACTTTCAGATTTCGCGCTACTCTGTACAGAGGGTGGATCGAGTGGCAATTGGCAGAGCAGGTAAGCGGATTGCTACTTAAAATCGAACCTAAACGACTGAGCCAGCACGGCAACGTACGATTAATTAACGTAAAGTTATTTATACTTCGAATTGTTTCCTGGCGCTCATTTCTCATGGCAGTTTGTTAGTTTGTTAAAAAAATGATACAATACATCAATTAAAATTTACTATTATAGTTTAATAATGTCAATTAAATTTTAATTTTTTCAATTTTTATTATTGTATTTAGATTTAATTTAAAAAATGCTATCATTTCAGCAAAACTCAAGTTTCATCTCAAGCAAGTACTGACAATGCAGCTTATTTGGCAAGGCGGCTTTGAGCAATCCCGAAGTCAATGATAACATAAATCAACCAATCATTGGCTTTCAGGTTGTTCAGAGCCATCTTGTCGAATGAAACAAAGAGTCACAGGTATTGTTTTCAAGCTAGTTCACCAGGTGATACCACCATAGATAATGATCAAAATGACTTAACTGGGGTGTACTACAAATTCATTCAACGAAACCATTTTATATTGTTGTGTCTGTGTCAAAAATAATAAAGGGTTGGCAAACAATGTTGACTCAACTTGCATGCCCTGAGCACATTTTGGAATAACATCAGGATTCTGTTTATTAATGCCTAGCACCCAGAAGAATAGGCACTATGGTTAGCAGCATTGCAGGCTTGTCAAAAGCATGGATAATGTCATTAGCTTAGTGTTTTTATCCTCTGAAATGGAACTTGTGCCCTCAAGAGCACTTGTTCTCTTAGCAGACATTCTCTTACAATAGGCAGAGCTGCACAAACCCCATGGAAATGAACTGTCATGAAAAGTGTGGAATCTTTTTTCTTTATTTTTCTCCCCCCCCCATATATTTCAGTGCATGATGGCAACTAACTTTTTCACAGCACATACAAATAGTGAACATCTGTATAGAAAGAAAAAAAGAAAGAAAGGGAAAAAAAGTGCCAGATTTTGACATTTACTAGTTGAAAATTCCTTAGTGAATCAAATTCAGAAATAGTACATAATGCAAAAAATAAATCTGAAGAGAAATAAAATAAAAATGAATACTGATGTTATCAGTATCCACATTTAAGTTACTTAAGTATAACTTATGAAAGTCAAGTGAACAATGAACAAGGATTTTAAGACCAAAAGGCATCTTGTGATAGAAGGTCATAAACTCAGCTTAGGGAAAACTTACACCCAATTGTTTCAAGACATTGTCAAGAAAACAAAATGTATACAAACTTGCCTCCTTCAAATGCATATGTAGAGTAAAATGTTTATCTATTCCCAACTATTACATTAATCTTTGTATGCATAAAACATTGAATTCAAAAGTTCAATAAAAAAGATAACAAAATAACCATTTCACTTCAACTTGTTACAAATATATTTTTTGGAAATTTCTCTTACCAGTCATTTCATTTTCACCCTCTGCTTGTTCTGCAGCAATGAGAGCACTAGATGCAAGAGTTGGTGTGGCTGTAGGTGCAGGAGCTGCAGACCCCACAGCTGCAACTGGTTTAGGAACATCTACTCCTTTCTCCGATTCCTCAGTTGCAACTTCAACAGATTCTGAAGAAGCAGTTATAGCCACCGGTGGCATAGGCTGTTCTCTTTGAGGCTCTGTCACTTCTGCAGTAATTTCTTGGATTTCAACAGCTGCAAGAATTTTAAGTTATTTAAAAAATAAGTAGTACACTCATAATGACTAATTCACTAATGTGTCAAATTTTTCATTTTCAATGTTCAAGGATAAGATAGTATTGATTGAAACAAACCAATCTCAGCTATCACAAAAAAAAATTATAAAATTTTCCTATTGGTCTAAAACATGTAACATGGATTTATTTTTCTTTCATTTGTCAAAAAAAGGGTTACTCCGAATGTTTGTGGCATTGTCATCAGAAAAACAAACAAATAGTTAATACAGTGTTTGTTTTTCACATTCCAATGCTACAAACATTAATCTCATTAATATTGTATTAATCCAATGTAAAACGTTTCAGTGAAAGTTGGGAGGAAAAAGAAAAGAGAAGAAAAAGAAAAAAAGTGGTGGAAAGTGTTTGGAAATGTTTCAGCATTGAAAGAAATTATGAACCATCATCAAAAATACAAAATTAAGTGATGTCAAACACTTCACATGACTGGGGTAATGGTAACTGACCTTTTAACACTAGAAAGAAGGCAACTCTATTAAACGTACAAGAGCGAGCAGTCAAAATGAGCTTCAAATAATTAGTTTCATTTTTTTTTATTTTGGGAAACCTTTCTCGAAAAACATTTTCAAGGTCTTATTAGAATAAGATTTTTTGAAGTCTTACACGAATTTAATTATTTTGGCCTACTAGTCAAACAGACAACTATTTTTTCACATTGTCACATTAGTCACAAACTATTTTTCTGCTCCCAGAATAGGTCACTAATTGTTTTAATAATATCTTGTTTGACACTGTCAACATGTATTTGTCCCTTGAATGTCTGTTGTACTCTGCAACAACTAATGCCCTTTACAAATGTTTCCAGCCTGTAGCAGTGGCATGAGAAGTTAATTATCCAGGTTCAGTAAATATGATCACCGGGACAGATTTGTTTTCCCGAGACCTTTTCAAAATCCAGGAAACCCGAAATTGATTCCAGAAAAATCAATGTTATAAAATACTTGGACAGTCTAACATCTGGATGAAGATTTGACAGCAAGAGCTCGTGCTATAAGTTGCCATTACAATCGCATTTAAAACAAGCAGTCATTTTGACTGCTACCCATTTAGGTAAACCATGAAGAATTAGCTATTTTCTTGAAAATTAAGATGCCTTCTTATCTTTATTATCTCTATTATCTTATGATCTTTTGATTAATTGCT